>JAMKCH010085502.1:0-41898 GCA_023653785.1 Ophioderma brevispina
TTGCACCTACAATTGGGTATGTTGCATAAGAGATGTCAAAAGTTATGTTTGTAAACATTGAAAACTTGGTTGAAGCCCTGTCCAGTCACTGTCCTTGTGAGTGTGTGGCATGAACAGACTAGCATTCAATGGGCGTAACTGCAGATTTGATTAAAAAAAGTACACAAAATTTAAGTTTTAAAAAGTATTTGGGAGAGATACGGTTATGGATCAAAAATTGCTCCCTTGTAGAGCTTTAGGGGATAAATTAAGGTATTTTGTGAATCATGATCCATACCAGAATCAAAGGTAATTTTTGGAATAAGTTTTTCTCAAGGATATCTGAACCATAAATTAAATGTGCTAGAATCACGAAATGGCCTAATCTTTTATACCTTACAATGGAACTTTTTAGCAAAAAAAAACTGATGAACAAGGTGTCAAGGTTATAATACCACAACTTACCACTTTTGGTTTCGATTTGACTCGGTGTCGTAGCAGCTTTAACAACTTTTGATGGTCCGGGTCCACTAGCTCCTTCCGCCGGTGGCTGGTCTCCTGCTGCAGCTTCGACCACTTCTCGACATGGTTGAGGGCTGGATTGCTTGCGTTTTCTAGAGGATGTTAAGGCAGCATCAGTGCTACCTCTCGCAGCTAAGCAGCTGCAAGCTGGGACTTAACGCTTGCTGTTTGTGGGAGATCCTCTGTACCCGGATCTTCAAGTGGGACAGGTTGGTCATAATGCATGGGGTGTTGATGAGCTTGGGGAGCACTTGTAGAAGGCATTCCACGGTCCTCAGGTGATGAGGATGGCTCTGTTTTCATGGGTTGCACTTCGCTTGCATCTTCAGCACTGTCGGGGTCATCAACTTCAAGTTCTCCAGGAAGCTTATGGTGGAAGAGAAAAATACCATAACAATTACATGATTAACAAACTCTTAAGTTATTATGGATGGGACATAAGTAAATAAGTTTTTAAAAAGTGAAGTGTTATGTACCCATGTCATGATGTACATGTACTTGAAAACTGTACAACATTTTCTAACTCATGAGTCAAAATAATGAGAGAATTTACACTTTAAAAATGACACTAATGAAAGTAATAATTACTAACACTTGTAAGCAAAAGCAAAACAGTAAACAAGAAATTTACAGGAACACCCGTCCTGCCACCCGTACCCATGGACACCGTGCATGTAGCAGCCGCCACACAGGCTCACAGCAGCTGCAATCACGCTCTGCACGCCCCAATGAGCCGGTTGTCTCTGCACGACACGATGCTACATACCGCCACTGAAACTCTCAGTACACACACCTAAATTTCTCCATATATTGCCCTCCAAATGTTTCAAAATTTACACTAACCGTTTCAAATATTATATTTTACTGCAAAATGTAACAACAATCCGATCCATCAAGAAATAAACAGTGAAATCCTAATTAGAAGCTTACTTGTGTTCTGCTGTACGTTGTGTTTGTATTCGCCGCTACCCAGGCCTCAGCGAGATCTTGCACTTGCTGTTGTAGATCCATTACGATGTACAAATCACAAAGCGATTACTCCCGCAAAACCGCGGGCAATTTCTCCCATTAAATAATCTCTCAGCAATTCAATGGTAGGTTACCCAAAGACAAAATTTCCAGAACACTATGCAGTAAAATGTTTTCTCACTGCTTGCGCCCCAGTGGCTGAAATTGCGGTAATATTTAGGCCGCAAATGACTTTTCCATTCACCGTCACCGGCTCATCCCGATATTACGATTACTTAATCAATGGGTTGGAGTAGTCCATGCGCAAGCATGTTAGTGCACACACGGAAGCGGTGTTTTGTGCGTCATAAGAACCCAGTGGGTGCTTGTTTTCCTCCTTGGCAAACTACGGCTATATATATCTTATTTCATGTTCTCATCTAGTGCACTATTTTAAGTACATTTCTAGTACGTTTTGTATACAACTCTTTATATTTAGCGGAAAAAAAAGGGATTATAAGTTTCGAACCTTCTTACATGCTCTGGGATTAACAGTAAATCCCTAGACAGAAAATGTAGTCATTAGCCATCTAAAATTGTTAATGTTTCGTATATATGATTGCAAATTTCCACTCTATCTCCCATCTGATCCTTACAAAAGAGGCTTGTATGACTGCAAATCAGAAATTAATGCAAAACTGTGTTTCTCTAAAATCAACTATGTGCTGTATTATGTTACGAGGAATACTATTCTCGCTAAAATCTCGCGAATTTCTGATATTTACAGTCGGAAAATGGCTGCCGTCGCTTGGCATTTTGTGTCGCATTCGTCCTCTCTTTTGACGCCTAGTGTCACAGCTAACGAAATCATTACAAAGATGGGGATAAGGTACATTAGGTAATCTATTGAAATCTTTTTGTTTATTTTCATGGTTTCCCTTTGTAAAGATGATGGGTGAAAATGACGTTAACTCTAGTGATAGTGATTGCTGAAGGGGACGAATTCTGCAACTTCGCAATGTACTTGTTTACATTTTTGATGCTTTAATTTATAGCAAACATGACACGGCCTCACAGATTAGAGCGAGCTTGAAAGTTTTGATTCTTGGTATAATTTAGTATTCGCCACCACTTAAAAATTCGGCCACCTTTAACAGCGTTTATACCGTTAACGTTTGGCCGAATTCGTATCCTGTGGCAAATACTAATTCTTTCCGTTCCGATAAGGCGTATAAGCCCTCTTTAAACAACATACCTGTTGTGATGCGATCAAGCAAAATTGAGTCTGAAGTCGGTCAATTCATTGTTTACTTTTTCATTTAACTGTATGCACAAGCTTTAAAAAGCTACCTTTTGCTGAAAGTTTTGGTGAAACCCCCATTGAATTGACCATTACTTCCAAAGATTGATCAGTGAAGGGTGGCCAAAACAATAGGAACAATTAAGACATTTTC
Organism: Ophioderma brevispina; assembly: GCA_023653785.1. Taxonomy (NCBI): domain Eukaryota; kingdom Metazoa; phylum Echinodermata; class Ophiuroidea; order Amphilepidida; family Ophiodermatidae; genus Ophioderma; species Ophioderma brevispina. The sequence goes on from JAMKCH010085502.1 coordinate 2,904, forward strand.
TCTTTGTTTTTGGCCTAATCTCAAATTCAATATTTGCGACTTCCGAATCATTTTGCTTGATCACATCACATTTTATGGCTGCCTTTAACATTGCTGGACCTCAAGTTATGAGAATTCCTTTTCGGACCATCGTACAAATACGTCGGGTACAAGCCAGGGTTTCCCGTTTAAGCCTGAAAATCGCTACGTCCAAATACTCACCAGTTTTTCACCTATAAAACATTTGCGTCCTGCCTCGTTTTTTTGCGTTCGGATCATATTTTCATGTCGAGAAATCAATCTGAAGTGCCGGAAATTCGCCGCAAACCATTCCCTAAAGTTCGCCCTGAACATTTGCGAGAACCAAAACAGGTTCAACACAGTATTTTCCAGTGCTAAAAACAAAAGTTGTATTTTTACTTTACCCTACTTTACCAACCAAACACACAAGTTCCTAGTGTCCGTTCGACTCCTTTACTTACTTTGGCATTTGGACACGGCGTTTTGGTCAATTTCAATTAACACATTGTCATCGATACAAAGCTTTTATCGGGCGCATCCGAATAAATATGAACTTTCTCATTATTTCTCAGGGATGAAAACATTTAACTATTTAATCACTGAATTCAATGAAAATATGCCTAGTTCTAAGTAAATGAGCTAAAAGTACACAAAAATATTTGGTAAAATAATGCCAAATAACAAACTGCTTGTCAAGCAAGCTAAAACAACACGGCCCTGACAAATAAAACAAATTTAAATTACCTAGTCAGCATTTAAAGAAGCTAACAACACCACCTGTCCATCCATTTTATTCTACGCCTAGTCGGCGGCAAACACAAAGCACTGCAACCGAATGGGGTCAATGGTCGGAAATCCACAAACAAAACAAACACAATGTGCCCCCTTTTAATTTCTTATGGGACATGGATAAAGTCGAGCAAGTTTTAATTTACTGAGTGAAGAACGATCACCTGTTTCGTATCCTCCGAGTAAAGACCGTCCACTGTGCAACTACACAGATCGAATCGTGTTTTAGTGGGATATAACCCACTAACACAGAGGAAGGTGTATTGAAAACCACTGTACACATCTCTCCATTAACCAGTTTGGACACCAATGTCATTTGTTTACAAATGCCTCCATTCTTCATTTTACAATAAATATTAGTCCACTTACCAAGAAAAATCACATAGACATGATCCAAGATCCAAATGCTCCGAGAAAAACATTTTTGAATGCTCAATATCATAAAAATTAAATAGAAATGAGAAATTGTCCACCCATTTTAGAAGTTCCTGGTGTTATTGTTGACATGAGAACCAAGGCGATGTCAATGAGCTTTTTACTCACCCCAATCAATATTGGGATACTTTTGAATGGGGAGGTCAATCTTCTTTTTATATCAAGTCTGCATACATGGTGCACTGTCGTGAAGAGTGCACACACAATTGTACTTATTGCATATAAGCAATGGCATGACATAGCTGAGCTGTGTTTGTACACAGCTCAATACTCACTCCCTTAAACACAATCTAGTTACTGTCCTTGTGAGTCTGTGGGTAGGCAGACGCACATTCGATGGGAGTCTGTGCAAACATGGACAATTTTCTACCTCCCATGATTCAAAGTATGACTTTTCCGAACAGAATCCACATGTACCGGTTGCCATTTTCCCCAAAGGGGATCCCCATCAGGGCCGGGGTTTCCCGTTTTGCTGGGCAGGGGTTGCCAACAACGTGTTTTTAAGGTTGTTTTTTTCTTAGTATTTTTCTCTTTCTTCTTCCAAATTTAAAAGAAATGAAAAAAAAAAAGAGTTTTAAGTCCTGTTGCTCTGACCTTATGATGAGATTATTTCTATCTATATTTTAAGTGTTAATTTTAATTTTTTTTTTTACTTGATGTTTGTTGCACTTGTGTTATTAATTTTTTTTTAAAATCGTTATGAATCTTGACATAGAGGTGAAATGAAACTTGTCATTAATCCAATGTTTTTTGATGTTTGCCAGCTCTGTTACAATACATCGATCTTTTAGGAGGAAGCCGGCACTGAAACCATGGGTCATGGGTCTCTCTGGGGTTTCCCAAATTTATTGCAATCATAAAACCCGTTGCATTTTGTGAGGAGGTCGCTCATTGCCATGGTCAGAGTGCCATGTATTGTTAAAACCTATGGGAGAACAATCACATTGTTGTTTTTTTTTTAACTTAGAGTAAACTAATGAGCCTATAGAAGTGAAAGTCCATGTATATTAAAGTTAATGTACTGTCGAAATTCCTGCGCGTCCAGACGGACGCAAGGACTTGTTGAGGAGTCAGAATAGTGCGTCCGTCCGACTTTTAAAAAGTGCGTCTGGACGCATGAACGCGCTTAACGGGAACCCTGGTACAAAGCTCTCAAATCGGCGATGTCGCAGATTTTGACGATGTCGCTCAATTGGGTGATTTTCCATCGCCAAATACGGCGAGGTTTGCTATTTTAGATAATAAAGTGAGATCACACAGGCAAATGATCTTCACAAAAAACTAATTTTGCCAATTAACTTTAGACACAAAATCTAAAATCTCAGCTGGTCAAAAAATTTTCATCGTGGACTTTTTCTGCTACAGTGATGTAAAAGTTGGGATTTTTTAGAGAAAAAAATACAAATGTTGAGATACGCACCATTGCCAGAAAATCACCGTGTTTCATCATCAATCGACTTCAGGGAAAATCCCAGTCACCGTCTTGAATAAAAGCCAGAATTAAGTGATAGTCGATTGCATTGACCTGTGTCCAACTTTAACCTCGTCATCAGGATCAAAGGTTTAAAGCATAACTTTTCCATAAGAATTGACAGAAGAATTTTTACAAAATCGGCGGTGCGTATTAAATCTTAATGTGAAGCGGTACTTCTGCACATGCCAGTAAAGCCGAAAAGCTCTGCGCAGGCTCTTCACAGTGTCATAACAGCAAATATGGCGATGCACCTACAAAATGCTACCGGAAAGTAATCCGCCGCTTTCGAGTACGATTTATACACTTTGAACTTGGATTTTTACAAAATATAATTAACTGAAGATTAAAATTTGATCCTACTATGGAGTCATAACTCCGAAGTTTGGGTTAGAACAAAAAGGTGAGTATGAATTTTCTGGTGAATAATCGCCCAATTCGCCGTAGTCGCTCAATCGGCCGATCGCCCTATTGAGCACTTGGTCCCGACTGAATAAGAACTAGCCTTGTACTCATGGTACGAGCACTCAAATACACAGTGCTTGTGACTTTCACAGAAATTTCTGTGGCTGTCAATAATACTTACAAGATCTTGAGAAATGCCGTCATGTACAGCACACATTTGTGTTACCCTACACCACCCGATTCCCGAGGATTGTTTTAAATAAAAACATGTTCATATATTTCATTCAGTTCGCAGTTCTCCGTCCAAACCCCCTGGATTTTAATATGATGGCGCAAGACAGCGTGCCGTTTGCATCACTTTCACTGCGGCAAGCGGCGGCTTTCTCGTCACTCGTGGTCGACCCCGTGCAGCATGCAAGGTTGTAAACATGCAATGCAATGCAAGTCCACATCACATTTACGCCTATCACATTTGACATATCATCATATTTTTCTTATAACACTTTTGAAACTTCATTAACAACAACTTGGTCATCCCCCTGGCCCGGTTTCTGCTAAGCATAACTTCACATTAATGTCTTACGGTTGTCATTAACGGATGTGAATTATGCAAAAACACATGGGATTAGCCTTTCCCTGTTACCTACCTCAACTTGTCGATCTCAAAATCCCTCTAAATGAACGATATATCCCTGTTTTTCACACTATCAAAACACACTTTAGATCCTATATAATGCGATGACATATGTGAAAGAAACTTAAAAGAATTAGAATTCAAATTTTGAAGAAAATTGCGACGACAATCACTTCTTCATGAGAAAAGTTGTTTCTTCTTCTCCAGAAAATTATGGATTTTTTTAACCCCTGTTTTTTGGAAAGACTTTATATTGTGGCACAACCCTATGAATTCGGCAGCCTCAACGGATTGAACTGCAGGTTTAAGGATTGGTGGCGAATACTGAATTCATCCCCTGTTTTTAGACAAATTTTTGAGATTAACTATTTCAACGGTAATTTTATTATCTAAGGAAACATACACTCAACTCGATTCTTTCTGAATTGGCTTTTTGATATTTTGTTCGTCTGCAGTCTGCAATTGGCTCTTTGAAATGGCCGCGTCATGCTGTACCAGGGGAAAGGTATTCCATGTGGATTTGCATATAACTTCACATCCGTTAATGACAACATGTTTAAAGACTAATGTGAAGTTATGCTAGCGCACTACCCCCGTCCCTGGAAGGTAAGGCCCTATCAACAAAGCAATACCAGTGAAAAATCGCATTGGTCAAATCTATGCATATTGAATCACGCGGAGGCCTGTACTGATCCGAGGCTGGTCAAATTATGCACCAAATTGATGCTGAGACTGTCAAGTGTTACCAAAAAAATTCTCAAATTTCCCCAATAACCCAATAAATCACAATCAAAGAAAATGGGCCATTTTACTCACCCAAAAACAAGCAAAGTTGTTAAATTTGAAGCAAACTCACCAAACGCGACACAAAAATGTAGGTAACTCGGCAAACAAGGTGTCCGATAATTGCGACAGAATAAAAGCAAAGTTGATGCCTGGAACTTAGAGCTATCAGGGTACTGCAAAAAAAACGATCGTTGGGAAAAAAATGGTATGCCCGCTGCGTCTTCACGTGGTCACCCTGAAATGTTTTTAACCAATTAAGATTTTAAACGAGGGAATCCCCTATCAATACATTGACTTTGGGATTTCTTGTAAACAGGTCCGACGTCACGTAAATGTGAGGCGAACAGCGCCACTACATTGCTATTTGCATAAATTATGTCTACGAAATCGGCGTACGATGTTTTTTAAGTGGCGAGTTCCACTTAATCAGCGACCCTCTCCAATACGGGATTTTGTATTGCCGATTTCGGTGAGGTTGCTATTTTTATTTACTATAAATTTAGTGACTTCACAACTTTAGGCAATTATCTTCACAAAAACTTATTTTGCCAATTTATTTTAACTACAATATCTCACAATCTCAGTGAACCAAAAAAATTCATTGCTTCCTTTTTCTCTACATAGGTTAAAGTTGGGATTTTTAGAAAATAACTCACATTTTGAGAAACGCACCATTGCCAGAAAATCATTTCGTTTCCATCAACTTCAGGAATCCCCAGTCACCATCTGAATAAGTCCAAAAATAATGATGTGTCAATTTGCCTATGATTTGTGTCCAACATAGCCCTATCTTTAGGATACAAAGGTTTTAAAAAACAATAACTTTTCTATAAGGAGGACAGAAAATTTGACATCGCGTGCGTTTAATCTGAAAATGTGAAGCGGTTGGTCTGCACATGACGCAGTAAGGCCGAAAAGCTCTGCGCACGAGCAGTAGCAACAAAATGGCGAGCACATTATCCCAAATGCCATTGGAAATTTACTAGTCATCCAGCATCTTTTTGAGTTCGATTTATAAAAATGCACTTTTGACTTGGATTTTTTACAGAATCAGTACTGACGGATCAAAGGTGATTAATATGTCAATAATCCGAGGTGTAACAAAATTGGTTTTATGATTTTAGGGTGAACATCGGCCAATTCGCCGTAGTCGCTTCAATCGGGGATCGCCCAATTGAGCGCTTATCCCTGCCTGATATTGTAGGTAACAGGACTTAAAAATGGAATGTTCAAGGAGGCGATATACCAAAAATCAATTTTCCTTTTTTAAATAATAAAACATGCTTTTATGAATGGTGTCGATATGTTAATCCGTTCGCGGATATGGCAAATTAACGATTTTTGAAAAATTCAGGTCCACTTTTTCCGTTAGGAATAGATTGATAGAAACCCACGCAACATATCGCCACATGCATTCCTGCTGAATCTCCCAGATGCAATTGTTTTTCAGTTAAAATAGCTAAAATTCATTGTTTTATATTATCATTATCCATAAATCTGCCGTTGTCAAAATCATTTGTAATATAATGTAACACTGTCGCTCCCATCTCCACCAATGCATTTCTTTCACATTAGAAAAGCCTTTATCTACATACCTACATTGTTGTTCCTTAATAAGTAACAGCATGGTCACCAAGGAGACCCTAAGATGCCATCACCTGGAAGTGTTACTCATTATTTTGGAGCCAATTAAATTCAGGAAAGTCATTTGTCAATAATTACAAATACCGTAATACACTGTCCCTATTTGAAATATCCCATAATGCAACTTCGTGTACTACCCCCAGAATGCAATTGAACAAGTTAATTGCATGTAATCTTCAAACATACAAATCACAGATCAAGAACATCGTGATGAAATCAGTACAAAATTGTGTTACACATGATGATAGGGTAAAAAAGAAAAAAAGAAAAAGGTGTAGCCTACATATAATTCAATTCAAGTGACATCATTCGATTGCAATACTCTACCCCCAAACACACACACACGCACAGAGACATGCCAAGGCCAGGCCCAAGCCAGGCTTGGCCCAAGGATTTACGGTCAAAATTAAGTATCAAGCTTAAATATCCAGTATAATTATAAAATCATGTGCATAACCCATGGCCATGAACAATTTATATTAAACAACAGTATATGTGTAACAACGAAGCCACGCCCCGGCTTGAACTTGCATTGCAACGACCTTGAACTTTAATTACGTAAATGATGCTTGTTTACGCACATCGGTGACATCGCGATCATCAACTACGCCATTGTGCATCCACCATGTGATCTTGCATCAGATATTCACCCCAAAGTGCACATTTTTGAAATCAGAAAACTACATATTTTTATCGCGATACATGTTTAAATTGTCAAGACACATGCCTTTTTAGATATTCAGTGCTGATTTTGACGGCAAAAAATCGAAAATCGTCCACTCGAACGAACACCCGGAAGTGTTGACTTCGCTGTCATTTTCCATGCAAAATATGTCAACCCAGCTCAACTTCCGTTTTATGAATGAAGTTTGACCTTTAAACTAGCTATCTGACTTTTACGTGTGAAAAGTAAGGCATGGCAGTAATATAAATTGTCCGCGGTAGATTTTTTTTCCTTGGTCACCTTGAGCCATATATTACGAAAAACGGCATTAGAAAGTGCGCCGACCTTTCGTTATGTGCGTAAGTGAAGTGAATGAAAACATGTCGTAACATATCAAGACGATCTTAACATAAGCTGACCAAAAAATCGCGGCATATTACGATGTCGTTGCGACTGTACTGCCAGCACAGCCATTTTATATTACTGCCATGCCCCTCGTGTAGACTCTATGGAAATTTTAGGCCACAGAAATGTGTGATTTAAAACAATTTATTATCTTTTAAGTAAATGTGGAGATGTTTTCTAAAGATGTTTATTTAATTTTCTAATAGCCCATAAGCTGCCATCATCAGATTTTTTGTTCGTTGCACCCAATTAGTGATTAATTTTCCCATATATCACCTTGAAGGGGATGTCCCCCCGACTAGGATGAGGTATGTTTCTGCCCTGAAAAGCTGCATGTTAGCCTGTCCTGCCCATTTCAAAATGGCCGCTATTGCTTTATGTAAAACCGCCATTTAAATTTTCATTACAGACAAAAAATATCCACGACTACACGAAACCATATTTTTAACTGCCTGAAGGGGGCTTAAACATCCTGGCATCCAAGATGGCTGCCGCAAGGAGGTATACTTTTCTAAATGAACTTAAATGGCAAATTGTTGAAAATATCCTGGGTGATATTTTGGGAGCTCCAAAAGTAATTTATGGCATTTATATTTTACTTACAGGCTTGTTTTTAAAGATGGCGGTGATTATATTTGCTCTAGGGTATGTAAATCAGGAAGAAAAGCAGCCCTGCCCATCATTTCGACATTAAAAACAACACTTTCTAAATCATTTCCAAGATGTAAAAAATATTAAAGTGGGGTATTGACTTGTCCTAGAGAGTGCCGTTACTATAGCTGGTTAGCCTGGTTACTACTTGGGCCATATAACGTAGTTTAAACGGACTCTATAATAGTTCATAGGAAGACAACAGCTCATATCAACCTGATACAATAAAATCATTATAAATGGGTGTGGACTGTATTTAAAGACTACTCATAGGTGTTTCCCAGTAAAAATAAAAATATGATTATGAGAAGTGAATATTGTCTATATGTAGAAGGAAAAATTAAATATGGTGGCCTAGGTTTCTTTCGAGCACATTAAGTGCTATCTTTATTTCTGACTTGTACCACAGGCTCCTTCTCTATCTCTGTCTAGATCAGCTTCCTTCCCAGCGTCAACTAGTGTTGAGTGGTCTGGCAATTATCCAAAGTACGAGAGAAAATTGTGTGCAAATGTTATCAATAGTTTTTTGTTATGTTTTCTTATTATGTGAAAGCATGGCAGGGTGTTTTTTTCTCTTGATTTATGTCCCCGAGCGGGTATAAACACCGCCATCATAAGTTTATGACATGTCGCAATACACAAATGTCATTAAATCTCTGTTTGGTGCTCTAAAAATATTACCGCATTCTTACCCCATCTATTTTAGTACAGTTAACAAAACATGCCTCCTACCTATCCCCGACCGCAGCCATCTTGACACTTAATTTTTTAAGGCCCCCTTCAGGAAGGTAGAACTTTATTTCGTTTATAGTTCTGGATAAAATTCCTATCTATAATGAAAATACATAGCAGTTTTTCATAAAACAATGGTGGCCATTTTGAAATAGCAGTACAACGCTATTGTGCAACTTTTCTGGTCGAAACATACCTAATCCTAGTCCAAGGGGCACCCCCTTCAAGGTGAAATATAGGAAAATTAATCACCAGGTGGTGCAACAACTCGAATTTTAAGGGCCCGTACAGAAACTGGCTCATGAACTATAACATTAGTAACAACTAAAATTAACATTTCGAGGGGCGTCCTGTCGTTGGTCCCTCGACAATAAATAGGGTTATTACTATTTTATAGTTAAGCATCGAGTTTAATCTTTAGCATCAAGGTTATATAGCTCCCCTAAATTGTGTTTTTGGGGGATCCAAATCAATCTTATTTATGCAGCTTAATTTGCTCAAAAAAGTCATTTGTTTTAACGGGCCCCTTTTTTGTGGGTGCACTTTCAACGGACATCGGCATTGAAGCTAGCCAAGCCGCTGTCGAGAGTGACTCTTACCGAGCTTCGACTCACCCTCCCTTTGATACATTCTGGCTACGATGGGCACATGTGAGGCTCCAAATCAATGCGTATGGAGCGCGTATCCTGTTACTTGCTGGCTTAATACTTACTGGACTTTACTCTGACGTAGACTCAATACAAATTGCATCCTCTCTGGGGGATGGCAAGAACCTCCAAATATACCCCAAATAATACCCTATACCCAAAACGGGTGTGGTTCCCCCCCCCCCCGTATGACATATTACCATCATGCACCACGCCATCCCTCTACCCTTCTCTATATTTGGACTCTACCATAATGTTGTAATTTCTTGCTACTCTTAAGGTTTTGTTTCTAAATGCGGGTAATTTTTCAGGTCTATGGTGTTTATTTTCACCCTTGGTCCCCAGAGGGGCCCTTGACCAACACAAACAAATGTTGTGGTGCTCCACAGCCAAGGGAATTAAACTGGAGCTGGCAAAGCGCAAGGTACATTACATACATACCAGTGTAACACCGCAATGCCATTACTAGAAACCACGCCACTGCCCATCTTCAACAATACACAAATAATCAACAATTATTCATCAGACGTACAGGGGCCCAATTCACAACACCACTTGATCTCATCAAACGACAAAAACACTAATTTTTCTGCCGCATCCAGTCTCAAAGCTAACTCCCTCATTCGAGCGTAGTCCACCTCAAACAACCAAAAACCATCCGCACATGCTTAGGACTTTACATTCTCTTTCACTAAGCGCCTCTGACTCGATCAAAAACAGCTCCAAGACCACTCCCCTCATATGAGCGGAATCTGCCCAAACACAACCAAACCATATGGAAAAATGAGTCCTGCGTGCCTTTTCCTACACTGACTCTACTACGCCATTTTTCCCCCAAAAAACCACCTACAGCCTGCCCAAACATCAAAGGGCCCCCACTGACCAGAACTGTGTAAGGTCATGCTATTGACATCACTCCAGCCCGCCGGGGTACCCGCCGCCCTGCCCGCTTTACACTCGTTCTGGCCAAGCTACACCCCCGAACAGCCCAGCACCTTCAGGGGCGCCCCCAACCTACCCCGAATTTTGCATTGGGTGGGTGGGTGGAGGAATTTTTTCACATACGCCACACTGGTCTTGCTCTCTGCCGAAATCGAAGGCTGTCACATTCCCGCCAGAAACCAAAACAACGCGCTCGGGAAGCCTCATTGGCTGTAAGGTGCTGACGTCACCTTGTGCCGCCACAGCGACTGGCACGCAAGGCCGACGATGCTGAAAGGGCAGACCGAAGGACCATTTGGGAGGCTTCCTGACACACCCCACCCCCAACCCACAAAGGGGAGACCAAAACACGCCAGAGCGGGCCCTGTGTGGACAAAATCACCTATGGCCATACAGCTGCAAAGTTGTAGCAGCGAGACCTTTGCAGGCCTCCTGTTATACTCCCTTACCCTTGTTTCCCGTATTTTTGGATGTTTTTTGGGTCCCGGTAAGGAGTCCTTTACTTTATAATTTATTTTACTTTTCAAATTTCCAAAAGTGTCCTCGCGGTGTCTGATTTCCTTTCTGCCTCCGCTCCCTTTTAGGATCTTTGTTTTGGCTTTATACCTTTTTTCGCGGCATTTTTCATCCCTTTCGTTGCGCGATGGTTGCATGTAAGGTTGTGTAAAGCCCTTTTGGCCCATGATGATTATATGAATTCTGCTTTATTCATCGCCAGTGTTCCCGTTCTTCTCCATGCCCTCTGACGAGAATCGTGTTCTAGGTATGAAATGCAAGTTGAAAGTATTCCGGTTCTGCAGTTTCAGTTTTTCAAGGTAAGCGCAGATTCGAACGTATCAGAGGATGGGAGATAGAGGTAAAGCTGGTAAGTGCTTTGGGTTGGACCGCTCGGGGGTCCCTACAATCTCCGGGAGTAGCAACGCCCCCACCCCGCCACCCCCCCCCCCCTTCCTTCCGCTCCTCTTTTGTTCGCACTTACGGTCGGACTATAGGTTCCTCATCCCAACCCACCTGCACGCAAAGCCTGTATGCAAGGGATTAAGGTGAACAATGAGGTCCGAGACTCAAAGTCTGGGGCAATTTGTTCCGATCGAAAGTGACGTGCGTTGTTCTTCCCAAGAGAATCATCCGTCACTGAGTTCGGCTCTTCCGTCTCCATTTCTGTCGGAACTCCTCGTAGCTTTATCGCAGTCATTAGTTCTGTGTGTAGCCATTTCTGTTTGTTCCCGTCACTTCCGCGTCCACAGTTGCATTCTCGCCAAGTTTTCGGGCCTGTAGCCGTTACTTGCGGCTATTTCTGTTTTTTCCCGCCTCCCCGCGTATGCTCAGGTCGTTGACAGGCAGCACCCCGTGAGGACTTCTTTCGCCAAGAAACACAAGTTCCGCTTCGTTAGGTTCGGCTCCGAGGTTTCCCGATACTCAAGGTGTTGCCGGTCGATCCTGCAGTTATTGTGTCGACCGCACCTCCGATTGTCATTACTACTACTCAAAAACCACATCCCTGGTATGTCTTGTTCCCCTGGCAAAGAACCTGGTTCAAATGGGAGGTAATTACCCCCATTCAGCTCTAATCCGGCTCAGCCCCAATGCGATTATTGCTAATTGTGCTACATATCAACCAAGCGGGAACAGCCTTTGTTCCTACTTTCTATGGGGTCATTATGTCTCCAGGCCATGACTGTCATCCTTTCATCCTCGGCAATAGTCCTTGGCACGAGGCCTGGCCCTTGTGTTCAAATCCTTGGGTCAATCATTCGGCTTCGACTTCTATTCCGGGCTCGGCCATCAGGTGAAACGATCCGCTTTGCGGTCCGCCAGTCTCTCGGCAGCCATCGGGTTTCAATCAGCGGGTAGTCGGCTTCGACTTTTATTCCTGTTCCCCGTCGTGTCCGATCCTTTGCGTGCCCCAGTCACTCGTCAACCATCGGGTCTCAATCGCAGTCACCTCTATTAGCCGTTCTTCGGCTTCTTCCTCTTTGACTCAAACACCCTCAATCGTTATCGCCTCTGTTTCGATTTCATCTTCGGTATGTGAGTCCTGTTCATTTACATCTGCAGATTCATATAGTGATGCCGTAATGTGGCAGTTACAGACTGGGGACACTTCAACCCTTAGAGAGATTCCGAATCAGTTTCGGATCAGGTTGATTGGTTTGATGAGGATGCTGATGGGTCTCATCCATCTTCAGATGGAAGGATAATTTTTATCCTGACAGGGTTGACCCATTGTTTCTGCCGCGGCCGAGCTTTCAATCAAAGTACAAGATGATGCCGACGCTGGCCAGGCTTCAGCTTCAGTTTGGTGGGATTGGTTTGTCACGGGAGCGTTTGGCTCCTATCCTTTCCTACCTAAATATATTTTCAAGCAAGGGACGCTCTCAGGAGTCTAAGTGGATCCCTCCCCTCCATATAAAGATCTGAGCAGTATCTTTTCGGGTTCCTAGATCCGATTTTGATTCATCTTGTCTTTCACCCAAGCTTAGGATCCGGAGGTTTATCAAATTAGTTCGCTCCGCTAAGCCCTTCTTTTCTTACTTCTGCTCAGTGGGAATCGGAGCTCAAGTCTCTCGATTCTCAATCTCAATATTAGTCCGTGGTGGTCTTCCCTTTCAGTTGACTATTAGCAACTACTTTGGCCTACGCTTGTCTCCAGAGTCGGAGGTCGTAAGAGGCCACTTGATGACCCAAGTACGGCAGGTTTGCTACTGCTAAGCTAGCTGCAGATATAGCAAAGGTCCATCACCTTAGAGATGCTCTCAAGCTCTCTCAGTGTACTGTGTCCCTCCACAGTGGCAATGTTGTGCCAGGCTAAAGGTCCTACTTGATTATCTTAATTCCAGGTCTTGAGAATCTCCCTTCTCTGATAAATTTGTCTTTGGGGGTTCCTTCTCTCAGACCGCTTCTGAGCTGCCACGTCTGTTCGAGACAAACCGACTTTTGGAGAAAAGAGGGCAAGCATCTTATTATTTCTTCATGATCCTTCGAAGGGAGGGGTCTCCTTCCATCAGCATTCCCGACGCCCCAACATCCTTTCAGAATTGTGATGGGTGGTCGGGCGTTCGTATAGTCAGAAGCGTAAGGCCTACTCTGATCCCCAGGCCCCGCCCGCCTCTGTAGGCTGTGGAGCTTCAGGTGCTAAGCAAGCCCGTGGTAAGGGTCCCGGGTCGGGGTCAGTCAAGGTTTTGAAGGCCCTTCGGTCGCAGTGCAGTGCGGTGTAGGCCTCACCGCACTGCCACCAACTTCCATCCTCAGGTCGACATAAATAAAGGATGTGGGCGGCCGCCTATTACTCCATGCAAATCATTGGCCAGACATAAATCCAGATAGTTTGTTTTGAGCACTGTGTCCCGCGGTTATCTGATAGAATTTCACCAGTTGCCTCCTCAGCAGACATATGGTTCGCTCAACACCTCTTCCATCCAATCTACTTCAGAGACAGTCCTTTTGGACGAGGGGGATTCCTTCTTCGCAAAGAAGGCGATTTACCAGTTACACCCTCCTTTCAAGGCCGGGTTCTGGTCGACTTTCTTCTGCACCCAAGAAGACGGCGACTGGAGACCAATCCTGATCTCAAACCTCTGAATGCCTTTAATCAGCCCAAGAGATTCAGGATGGAAAACCTTGTGGCCTCGGTGTTCAAATCTCGAATCAAGGGTTCATGGGCACTTCAATAATCTCAAAGCATGCCTACCTTCATATCCCTATTCATCAAACCATCACAAATGGCTTTCGGTTCCATATCAGCCAGGCCTTCGCCTTCAGGTGCCTTCCATTTGGTCTTTCAACAGCTTCCACGGGTTTTACCCTAGTATCAAATCAGTTTTGGAGCCTTCCTGCGTCGCAATGGTGGCCACCTCATAGTATCTCGGTATCGCGAAGATTGGCGCATTACCGCTCCGTCTCTCAAGATGGCCGTGTCTCAGACCTCCGTTTGGTCATCGAGACGGTGTCTTCCTTGGGCTTTGTAGTCCAATAATGGGACAATCCCATCTTCAACCTACTCACCATCCCGGAGTTGGTTTAGGTGCTCTGCTAGATCTGGTGAAAGGTCAAGCGACACCGTCTCCGGAGAGAATCCTGAACGTAATAAACTGTGGTCCTCACTGTAAGCCAATCTCAGTCAGCTCCTGTGATGGCTTGGTACAGGTTTTCTGGGATTAATGGCGAGGTTAGTCGATCTCGTACCATTTTGGTGCAGACTGAGGATGCGTCCCATCCAACTGCACTTCTCTGTTATATCAGCCCAACTTCGTCACCCTTGTCGAATTAGTTCCGAATGTCGACATCGTTCGTTGGGAGCTCCTTGTGGCAATCCTCGCAGAACTTGGGCCGCGGGGGAGTTTTTCTCCGACTCCTTCCCATCACTGACCGTCTCCACGGCCGCGTCCAAGCTAGGTGGGGTGTCATCTCCGCTCTCCCTCCGCGCGAGTGACGAGGCCCTCAGGATCAGTCGCCGCCATCACTCTTCGGAGCTGTGGTCTGTGTTCAGAACCCTCCAGAAGTTTGTGAGTCGGGTTTTCGAACAACGTGTTCTGATTCAGTCAGACAATTCAACTGTCGTACTCTTACATATCGTCATGGGGGGACAAAGTCTCCCAACCTGTGTCTTCATATCAAGGAAGCTTCTCGTTGGTGTCTGGATCATCATATCCGCTTATCTGCAGTCCATATCCCCGGGAGTCGAACTCCCTAGCAGACAATCTGTCCCAGGGGGATTTTTCCATCAAGCCCGACAGAATGGTCCTTTCCAGAATTGTGGTTCAGAGGATCTTCGAGACGGCGTGGTATCCGCCAATCATCTGTTCGCCTCTCGCCTGAACCATCAACTTCCAGTCTATTGCTCTCGTCCTATGGGACGCGAGGCTTTATAGCAACAGATGCTCTGTCGATCTGGTGACGGGGATGGCAAGCCGACGCTTTTTCTCCGCCAATTTCTCCACTTCCAAAGGTTCTTCAGAAAATTGTGGCGGAAGATTGTCTTGTTCTTCTAATAGCAGCCGTTCTGGCCCGCCATCCTGTGTTCAGAGTCTCCTGCAGCTATTAGTGGAGGTTCCTTATTCTTCCCCTGGTCCCAGAGCTCCTTCGCATGCCAGGGTCAAAAGCTCGGTTTCACAACTTGGAACATCTTCGACTGACTGTTTGGACAATTATCAGTGACAGCTCCAAACGGATGGCTTTCTGAGGAGGTTGCGGATTTGGCCGCAAGAGGACGTAGACGGTCCACTCTCAGAATTTACTCTGCGCGTCTCAAACCTTACTCAGTTTGGTGTCGTCAGCGAGAAGTTTCTCCCACAAGCTCCTGTGACGGAGATTGCTGAGTTTCTTAAGTCTAGATTTGACTTAGGTCGTGAGGTTTCCACTGTCGAGTTATAAGTCGGCCCATCCAGTCCTGTCCATCGTGGGTTTTTCAGATGGCTCGTCCTTCAAGGATCGTTCAGTTATTCCACTTTCTATTGAAGGCATGAACATTTCCCGTCCTAAGGCCAGGAAGGTGATGCCTTCTTGGGACTTCCCATGTCTTAGTAAACTGAATATGAACCTTTTTGAAGAACCGCTACAGTTCCTCTTCTTTGCGAGATCTTTCTATTAAGACAAAGAGCCTTTCTAATTGCTATGGCTTCAGGTCCTCAGATGTTCAGAACTTCATGCTTTAGCCATTGGTGAACAATGGTGTTTAGTAGTCGTTCTTGTGTTACTCTTTATTTTCGTCCCGGTTTCCTTGCTAATAATGAAAGAAGTGATTTCTCGGCTTTCCCCTTTTTCTTCCATATCCTTTGCCCCTTGACGCGACAAGTGCTCAGCGCTTGGATGCCCCAGTGCGCGCGCTTAAATGGTATATGACAGAAACTAGCACCGTTTAGAGGTGAGATCCACAGTATTTGTTACTTTCGATCAACCTTTCCGCCCAGGCAGCCTCAAAGATACTATTTCAGGGTTTGTTGGGTTGAGGCAATAACGAATCCGGTGTGATCGCGGTAAAGACACTCCTACTGCACACTGCACACTCTACTCGAGCAGTATCTTCCTCCTCTTGGGCTTTTTCCTCACGGGGTTGCAATTAAGATATATAACACAGTGTCTTGGGGCTTTCCCATAACACATTCATTAAGACTTATCTGAAAGACTTGAGTCCTTGTCCTGAGCAGTCCGCCTCGATAATGCGGTGTGGTGCGGCGTCTCATCACCATTAATTCGGTAAGTTTTTGTCTTCCCCAGAGGTAGGTCTTTCTAGTAACATATGTTATTATTTTAATTATGAATTTATAGCGCTTTTTTACAAAGTAGCCACAAAGCGCTATTGACTCATGTTATTACCCTGTCGCCAGAAAATGTTACAATTTTCCTTCATTAGGCCAAGTGGTTGGACTTTCGTGTTATTGTACTGTGATCCTGAACCGGCAGCCCAGGGGTGCTTCATGCAGTCCCATGCCGCTGACAAAAACAAATTTGTTCCCCCGCTATTTCGATAATCGTCTCTACTCCCCCGTAGAGTTTTGGACTTTATCCAATCAGAGACTGTGATGGAAAATCTGGAAAAAAGATACCAATGAGCGCTCGCTTTCTCGGGAGTTTGGTCCATGGATTTCTCGCAAAGGCGGGCTATTTTTTGCAACATGTTTCAGTTTTGACCCCTGAAATTTCCACTCTATATTAACAAAAGTCCTGCCAGACTTCCAACAATGTAACCTCATTTTCTAGTACGGATTTATAGCTACGTCAATGTTTTTAGCACTTTTCAAAAATTGTCTTCACATAGTTAATTTTTGCACATATTTCCCTCAGAATCAAAGCCCTGCCCTCCTCCTACTCATTTAACAATGTCGGATAGCTAAATCTCATTGGAACAAAGTTGTATTTTTTCTTCCTATATATGATCGTGGACCCCAACAAACAGGATGCCATTACATTAACTTGGAGAATTGTCATAGTTCACCTGCTGGTTTCCACGGTCACGTGATATCGAGACTGATCTCAACACAGATCAGTGGATGGAGCACGCTGAGCACCGTGCACAATACGTGCTATAGTTACACAGGTGGGGAACGGAACAGTTTAAAATGCTTGTATTTTCCTTAATAATTCTGCCTTGCATACAAAATCTCATAAATCGTTCAATAAACATTAATTGTAATAACAAACAAGAAATTAAAGACACTATCAGTGATTGGAAAAAAAAATATTGAAATTTGCAGGAATAGCTTCAAAGTGAAGGATAAGTCTTTAGAATTCTCATAATTACTTTTCCAGCTGTAGAATTGAAAGAAAGGAAGAAACCGGCAGGTTCCAAGATACGATCGCCACTCAATTACGTGTTGTATGTAAGTGTTCCGTTCGGGACAGCAATGACTAAAATCATCCGATTTTGTCATTATTATGCTGCTTCTGGTTTTATCATTGCGGGTATGTTAAGATAATGACTGGTTCCGTACATGCTAAAATCTGATTTTTGATATTTTCCGATTTGCTGATTAGCAAATCACTGATAGTGTCTTTAATGTGCAACTGTGAAAAATTAAAAAACTGCGGGGGTAAACTTGAATCCTTTAAATGTGCCAGTCTTTGATGAGTCTAGCACGCCAATGCAAAAATGTAGGAAAAGGACATATACAGGGGCCTTTTATTATCCAGATATATCGTAACATGTAACGACTGTCGTGTGTGCCTCAGGATGATGTACTGACTGTGCGTCATGATAACTACGGTGATCCCATATTACCACAACGATCGCGTAAGTGAGGGGCGGTCGTAAAATTATTGATGGACTGTACTGCATGTCCGCAGTCGTTAGGATTTACAAAAAAAAAAATAGTTTCCAAATTAAATTAAAAACGCCCTATTGTGTCGAGCAACTTTGAAAAATTGTTTTTGAAAGAATTCAATTT
This sequence comes from Ophioderma brevispina, assembly GCA_023653785.1. NCBI lineage: Eukaryota > Metazoa > Echinodermata > Ophiuroidea > Amphilepidida > Ophiodermatidae > Ophioderma > Ophioderma brevispina. The sequence continues at coordinate 20,992 of JAMKCH010085502.1, forward strand.
TTTCATTCCAGAGATTATGGTATTTTAAAGTTTGGCAAACTCACATCACTGCAGTGTTTAAACGTTGCGCAAAAAGAAAACGAATCAGAAGTCGCAAATGCGAATGAATTCGAGTGTTGAAGCGATGAATCTCCTGCTCGTGCACAGTCGTATGGCGCGCCCTTAAACCGAGGCCTTGCGCATGATGGGAAGTAATCTCCAATGTACCGGATGGCTACACAAGACGAATCTGGTGGGGGAGGAAGGTGTATTTGAAAACCACTGTAATACATCTCCCCATTAGCATGTGTGGACATTAGATGGCATTGTTTAAATTGCTCAGGCTTCATAAATACAATAAATATGGCCCAAATTTAACCTAGAATCACATAGACATTAGGGCTGTTGTCGGCTAGTGTTTTCATTGTCGACAAGGCGAACCAAAAAATCAAAAGCAAACATCGTCAACTGTCGCAATGCCATAAGCACCAATGCAGTATAGGATAGGTACTTACAGCTTGTAGTGTTGGGCACATGGTGTTGAATTCGCACCCAAATGCCTCACCAGTTCGACTTCAAGCGGAAGTTTATGCTTTGTGAATAAAAATCATGACAGCATTGATTTGTAAAGGCAATGAGAGATTTCACGTCATCCATATTTTCTGTAATTATGTGAGGCATTCCAGATAGATCTAGACACAAAATAGATGCCCTTCCTTTTATTTGGTTAGTTACAGAAAGAACTTAAATGAAAACAATGATGGTAATTTGTTATAGGTCTTCCATGAAAACATGTCCTCCAAGTGTGACATGATGTAAGAATGTCAAAAATACATACTTAGATAAATTCTTGCATTCCAAGTGTTCTGATACAACTTTGTCCAAAATAAACGAAGTTAATTGACAGGAACATACAGGCAATGCCATATTTGAAGAAAGTCATATTTACTTCCATAGAGTTAGTGTGGGGAAATAATATGTAACACTGGGACACCGGAGTCCTTGTTACATGTTGATTGTTCTGCATGCAATAAGTGATTGGTATCATACATAAATTATCAGAATTGTTTTTGTAGATTGGAAATGTTGTCTTTTTGCAACATTATCATTGAGTGACTGTAAGTCTGCAATTTTCCATGAAATAATAACCGTTTATTGACCTGGCAGTTCAAGTGAAGTCAGGGACACCACTATTCAAAGGTGCCCCAACTCACAAAGACAGAGGGGAACGGTTGACCTTTTTTTGTTTTAAAAATATGTTAGCCAAGTTCTTTCTCAACATGGTATGGAAAATGCATCCTGCTTTAACAGTGAAAATACAGACAAAACTGATTAAAATTATCAACGTGTAACATCGGACACCACAGTGACGTCTTGATCCACTTTGTGCTAAATCTGAAATAGACAAAAATATTGTCTCTAAATGCGTTAGATTGTACCTGCAGTCATTATTATCATGTTAATTGATTAGAGGTTCATTTGGACAAAATATGGAAGTCACACACGCTTTCAATATGCGAACAAAAAACATTTAAAGTCGGACACCAAATGTTACACGTTGATCTTGCACTTATAGAAATATACAGTGAAAATAACGAAGAAATATTTTTAATGTGATCTTTCATATGTTTTTAACTTATTATTTTGCCCACCTTATATCAATAAACGGAAGTGAAAACTTTTCTTGCATTTACAACTTATTTCTGAATTGTTCAATTTCTATGTCACAAAATGTCCCTATATTTAACACGGACACCATCGTAGTCAGTGAAAATTAACGAAACTGTTTATAATAATTTGCACACTTGGTTGGCATATGAAAGCCTTTGATTTAGTCCACAGTTGAACTCTTATCATTATAAATTATGTTTGTGTCTAATTAATAAACAATTTTGTGATCACACATTCAAAAATGTGATTGGAGGAACTTTGTCATGGAAAGAACCCCATATACATATACATGTTTTGTACTTGATTTCAAAATAAATTAAATCAACTATGATCTTATATTTCCAGAACCTATTCCCCCCCCCCAGCATCCCTTACCCGGTATACCCGATGATAAACTAAAAAACAACAAATTGTTGGTCTAAAGTTTATTTTATATTCCGAACGTAGGCCCTACTACGCTGTAGGAACCATGAGCAGGATAAGAAAGCTAAGATCACATTGAACGCAGTAATGTTCTACTACGTCCGTTTTGCGAATACTGAAACAGAGAAGATAATTTAACATTTTAGAAAACCATCTGATATTGTCCAGGTAATCCTTGCTAACGTGTCCATCCAGCCACCCCTGGTTACCTGTCCGGAACTACATGTACTTTTTAATTTAGCCTACCTCTCCGTCCCTCGGGACAGCTATTTATAATTAAACTTTTGCCAGTGCCGCATACGCGGTGATTAAATGATTTACACACTGAAATTTTATTGAAAAGACGAAAGGGGAGCATCAAAGTTCTCAACAAATTGAAGTACTACGCGACTTTTTCTAATCAAAATACGCCAAATCAGCTCCGACTTGGGATTGATAAAATGCCGCGCGTTTGAAGAGACTCAAATAATGCTCGCTTATGATTGACGTAAGTCATCGTACTCGCTAAAATCTATGTTTGGCAAAATTTCTTTCTTCCTGTTATGTCTAATGTAAAAAAAAAACATATGACGATTAATCGTGTGCGGTCTACTAATTGATGGTGTCATGTTACACCGTGCACCGCCAATGGTGAAAATTGTCCATGTTACTACAGTAGGGTGTCCGCTCGCTGCTTCACTAGAGCCCTTATTTGCGCTAAAGCAAGTGTGGTGGTCACGGAAAGACACTTTTTAAAATTGCTCTATTAGTGAGGCTATGGTCAATTGTTCCAAAACTTCATGATATAATAACGCAGACAGATGAACTATATAGATATCGAAAAAAAGACAAATCCAAAAAACAACATTTTTGGGTTGGGTTGAAGTGGTTACTCTTACTCACCAGCGTAGATCACAGCGAAACCCTGCACTCGCTGCACGGTGCCCCCGTTTTGTGTCCCCCTTAGGCAGGGAGACGCATAGGGAGCACGTTTTCCACTGTGGTCTGTTGTTGATGTCGGTTTGTTGATGTCTGTGTCTATGTCTGTTGTTGATTCTGTGTGTTGTTGAAAAAGGTAAACATTTGTGCCTGTAATATCCGCACACTTGGAGGTATTAAAGCAACTTGATTCATAGATGTCACCTGGAGGCTCCTGCAGTGCTGATAGGTCAAAGGTCACGTGCCAATGTCAAAGGGGTCATGTGAGGTCAAGTGTAATATAGGCTGAAAATGTAAAATTGCCTAAATAGAAAACGTTCAATTTGGAACCAAAACTTGAGTCATAGGTGCAAAGTGGATCCCTCTTTGGTGAGAGGTCAAAGGTCATGGCCAAGGTCAAAGGTCCATCAACCTATTCTTTAAAAAATCTTTTTTTCTTGGATATCAGTGATATTCTAAACTTGCTCCATTGCAAATTTACATTTAACTGTTGTCCATAATGTCCTGGCCTAAGCTTTGCTTATATTGGATATAGTCTTGCTTAATAAGTGCCATAAAATGTTACTGTATTAATATCAACTTATACTTTATGGTGAAATAGAACTTTTTTACTTAACAACATACTTTTTTTCACTATTTTTGTTCTTTAAGGTTTATAAATATGTCAACAAAGGTGGTCGCATATTTCAACCCACATGAAACATACCACTACTACACTGCAGTGTGCCGGCCAGAAACGGTCACATAGACCACGTTTACCACCCGATTAAAAGTTTTTGTAGGGGTTAGTTCATGGACTTGTATATGCATTTGTACGTGTACACCAAATGGCACAGCCCAACACTGCACTGCACGTTTATTTTTTCAGTTGTATTTGGTAATAATCAATTTTCACAAAATTATCTGCCATCATTTCAATTCCAGTACTGCTGCTTTCAATAATTTCCCACTTTTACAGAAACACGGATCCTTTGTTTGTCGAGTTCTTGTTATGCCTGCCTTCGGCTAATTACAATGGTGCTGCAATACAGAAGTAAATTCTACAAAACAAAAAAATATGGCTAGCACCCATACCCAGTATTGTGTGTCATTTCTATGGGCACTTTAACACCTTACTAGTTTACTACCCAGTCCTTCAGCCCATGGTTGTATTTTAATTTCAAAATGTGGTCTGTTTTTGCATCTAGGTTTACAGTTAATACCATAATCCCAGGGTGAATGTTGCATAACTTTTGTGTAAACTTGGCAGCTAACAGTGATTTATCAGAGACAAGCAATTTCCTGACCGGCAAGTGATCTACAAAAATACTTATTATTTGCATGGCTTTTCAAGGACTTGATTAGATCCTAAAAAGACCAAAAGAGAGAGATCAGAATGCCTTTTTCCCCCTCTGGGTCAGATGTGACACACTTGGCCCCAAGGGCGTTAACTGCTTAATCTAGATTAAAAACGTTTAGGGAATGTTATTTTAAAAACAACAAACATATGTTACTTTTCTGATGATATCATGACCGAATACAAAGTCCAGAAAATGATACTAATATTTATGGTGCAAAGAAATTGCATTTTCTGTGAGGTGCAAAAACTTGGGCGGTCGTCTGTCTTTCAATGTCATCGACGTGCACATAGATACACTACCAAAAATTAGTGTTTGTGTAATGCATAACGGTAACCGGGGAAATCCCCATGGCCAGCTCTATAGGGGTATGAATTTTCATATGATTAACTCGCTCTCCTCTCTCTCCCTGTGCTCAAAAGACCACATATTCAGAAATCACATGATGACAAACCTATTTCTATTCCATTTGTTGTGTATTGATGTGTGAATTGATGTGGTTTGTAATAGGAAACTGGGATTTTCAGGGGGGTTTTTGGGTGCTTAAGATTTCCATTACTTAGAGGGGGATGACGCCAATTTACGACTAAATATTTTTCTCTTGATAGAATGGCTTCACCCAAACCCCCATCAGTAGAGTTTTTGCAACCGATATGGCAACCACTTTTTTGATGTGAGATAGCCTTACACCATGATTTTGTTATCTCCATGAATACTATTTGTAAAATGTAACATCTGGTCGACCAAAATGGGGCACAATTTTGCTCATAACATCCAACCAAAAATCCTTACCCTTAGAGTTACAGGGTAAATGAGAAATAGTCACTTTCTTCTGATATAAAATCAAAAATTTTGACCATTTCTGGTAAATCCTGGATCCCTTGGGGATCAGCGTATTAGCGATCAGACCATGACCCCTTTAAAGAACTGACAATGATACAATACTGTACTATACTTTGCATGCATTGTTTTTTTGTTACATTTTTGTACACTAAAAGACCCGTTTATTATTTTTTGTTTCATTAAAATCATACTAGTGGTTAAAAAAAATGATTAACTTTTTGCAGGTGAGACACGTACTTGACACTGGGTGAATCCTAGATGGGGACCGCATGGCTGTCTTGTATGACGTCAAATTTAAGGTAATTCTTGGCTTCTAGTGGAGGGCTATGACTGTATCAAGAAATAATCTTGCATATTATGGTGGGATCATTCCATGCCAATTCAACCAAAATCGCGTACACACCATCACCTCATGGATTTCTTTCTTTTTTGGTGTATTGAAAGATAATTATTAGAAACTAAAAACACTCAACTTCTGAAAATTTGAGCTCTGTACCTCATTTCGTTTTCACGCTAACAAAGCAATTTTAAATTTGAGGGGGACGTCAACTAAAAATATTGTACGTGTGGATCAACTCACTATTCCAGATGGCCATAGTAAAGAACTACAGCCCTCAGATCCTTCAACTTGGCATTCTGGATAACCTTTTGCTGCAGATTGCAAATATGTTTAACAGAAAAAATGCACCCTGACCCAATTTAAAATAACAGGGGGTCAAAAATGGCTCCAAAACAACTCGGACCATACTTTAGGGGACCCATAGGTCAAAAAGTAAAAGTGATATAACTTCCAAATTTGGGCTGGAGATAGCTAATCTTAAATACTACCCTTGTGTACAATCTTATAATTATATCAGCTTCGTTGGAAGAGATAAAGCTGTCGCAAAAAGCAAAAGTCCAAATTAACCTTGACTTGACCCCCCTAAAAATCAATGTCAGACATTTTGCACAAAATTCTGCTTGAAATATGGTTAAGAGGGGCCCCTGCTGAAGTTGTGTGCAAATTTCAACATGGTGTCTAACTGCCATATGTAGGTAAACAGGCTTCAAAGAATCTAAACTTTCAACTAATATCAGACAAAGTTCCCATTGAAATGTACACAGAATTCTGAACTTTGCAACCTGGGTATTCAAGTGCAGTTTTAATCCAAGTTTGACCTTGTACAACTCTAACAATGAAATTTAAATCATTATCATCACCTTATTAGCACCTGATCAAGGTATGGACCAAATTTCAGCTTGGTGTCTTGTTTGGTAAGGAATTTATAATACTTTAATTATTCTAATTGAATTATATAGTAAAAAGTGAACTGTGCAAGTTAATACCCAGTTTGCAAAGTTCAGGTTTCCTGTGTGTTTCAATGGGAATTCTTTTAAAACTGAATTACATGAAGTAGGGCTTTTTGAAGACTAGTTACTTATAGAAGACACTTAGACACCACAATGAAACTTTGCCAAAATATTAAGCAAGGACCCCCCCTCAAACATATTTCAAGCAGAATTTGGTGCAGAATGTCTGACATTGGTTTTTAGGGGGGCCAAGTTAAGGTCAAATTGGAATTTTTACTTTTTGCGACAGCTATATCTCTTCCAACGAAGCTGATATAAGTATAAGATTGTACACAAGGGTAGTATTTAAGATTAGCTATCTCCAGCCCAAATTTGGAAGTTATATCACTTTTACTTTTTGACTACTTATGGGCCCCCTAAAGTATGGTCCGAGTGGTTTTGGAGCCATTTTTGACCCCCTGTTATTTTAAATTGGGGCAAGGTGCCATTTTTTTTTCTGTTCACATATTTGCAATCTGCGGAAAGGTTTATCCAAAATGCTAAGTTTGATGATCTGAGGGTGTAGTTCTTCACTTATGTCCCTCTTAAGTTGAATTTCACACCAGTACAAGTTTCTGAGGTGGTACCCCCCCCTCAAATTAAAATTGGGCTGTAGGCGGGAAAACGAAAACAGAGGTTACAGAGCTCAAATTTTCAAAATTTTCAGTTTTCTTCTCATGAATATCTTTCAATACACCAAAAAAGAAAGAATTCCATGAGGTGATGGTGTATTCGATTTGTGTTTTGTTGACTTGGCATGGAATGACCCTGGTTGCATTTATTCACCAAAGTATAATCACAACTGATTTTTTTTCCTGCGCAAACCCAAAGCTGATCACATGTTTCTTTTGTAATTGGCATCGGGGGCATGCGATGTTTGATTGTCTTGTTATTGTTATTGTGCTTTTGCCTTCCTCAAGTCAGTGACGTGTGTTTTGCAGCGGCCGCACAATAATCCCATAAATCTCGAAAGTGCAGAATCACAAAATACACCTTTTATATTATTTAACAATTGAGCCTATTGGTTTAGTGTCACAGATGGACATTTTGACAAATTTTTGAAAGTTTAAAAAAAGAAAAACCATAAAATTTTTAAAAATTAGGTGCGCCGCAATTTGTTTATAATTGTGAAGGGTACTGTCCAAGTGGTTCAAAAACTGAAATTTGGTTGCCAAGGGTTTCCTATTAAAAAGAATCTGTAAAGGTTTTCATTCACAGATGGACAAGATAAAATTGTTTTTTTTTGTTTTTGTTTACTTTTTGTAGATGCACCTGAAGTGAAGAAGCAGAAAGAAATAATTTCTGTCATGCACTACAGTTTAAAATCCTCATCTTAATTACATAAAGAACCTGCGTATTTGGCTTTTCACTTCAGGTGTGATCTATACATGTAACATTCCAAAGTATGCAAAAAACCTGGGTTCAAAAAAAAAAATGAGGGGCATTTTCTCTGGCAGTGTCCTCATGTCTCTTAATTTTTAAAAAAAAAATGACACCTCAATGACAGTTTGAAGTTCTATTCTATTGGAACCAACTTGTGTCCTTAGGTCACATGCTGATCCCTGATATGTTTTACGAGTCAAAGGGTCACATGCCAAGGTCAAAGGTTGCATGCCAAGTCCAAGGTCATATGCCAAGCTCAAAGGTCATGTGAGGTCAAATTGGGAAAAATAGGCTAAAAAAGTGAAAAATTTGAAAGTTGAAGTTTCCATTGGGAACCAAGTTTTGTCATATGTGAACCATGGGATCCCTCATATGTGATGGAGTCAAAGGTCAATGTGCCAAGGTCAAAGGCCATGGAGCCAGCCACAGCTTATATAGCGAGTGCGAAGCCAAGAACCGCAATTCTAGTTTGGGGTCGGGCCAAGTTTAATATTGTTTCAAACTTTTAAAGTTCTGTTGAATCATTCTTACAGCTTTAACATAATTTTAAGGAAAACCAGAAAGATATTGGAAAATTGAACGATTCTGTCACGCGGCTGTTAGCATTTTGATGCAAATTGTCTGTCTGTGACGAAAAAATCATGGACATTATATTTAAATGATCATTTTGCAGTTTTATTCGTGAAAATCACTTAAAATAATGATAAAGCAAAAATCTTGGAAATTTTCAGCGAATGCAACCCTTAACCAAATCAGGCTCAATTTTTCCGCGCTATTCTTGAGATAAATAGTATTTACTGAGCAATTTTTGTGTCGCCTGCCCTCAACGGCAGGAAGACCATAGGGAGCACTTGTCCACTGTTTTTGTTGTTGTTGTTGATGATGTCTGTTAGGTCTTATTGTGTATAAGGGTTAACATTTGGCATGAATATCGCAACATACTTTGATGATTTAAACCAAATTTGGGTCAGAGGTGCAACAGGGCATCCCCCACTTGTTGATGAGGTCAAAGGTCACATGGCCAAGGTCAAAGTCATGTGAGGTCAAGTCGTAAAATAGGCTGAAAATGTAAACTTGACCTCATATGAAAAGTTGAAGTCAATTGGAACCAAACTTGAAATCAATGGGGGCAACATTGCATTCCCCCACTTGTTTGATGAGTACAAAGGTCACATGCCAAGTCAAAGATCATGTGAGGTCAAGTTTGTAAAATAGGCTAAAAATGTAAAATTGAGCCTCATATGAAACTTGAAGTTCAATTGGAACCAAACTTGAATCATAGGTGCAACAGTGGATCCCTCATTTGTTGCTGAGCATAAGAGTCCCATACCAAGGTCAAAGCGGCCACGTGAGGTCAAGTGTAAAATGGGCTGAAAATGTAAAATTTACCTCATTTGGGAACCAAACTTGAATCATATGTGCAACATGGATCCCTCATTTGTGATGAGTCAAAGGTATTTTAGGTCTATCAATTCACTAACGCGCGCCGGCAGCGACACAAGCGGTCCGAGGACCGATGTATTTTTTTCCATTGAAAACTTGCTTCTAATAAATGCTCCCTCCCCCCTTTTTTCAGGAAATGTAATGCCCTGCGCCAAGTTACAATATGGTACACTGTGTATCACTAGTTTTTACTCTTTTACAAGAATGGTTGTCACAAGGACTTGTGTACCATCAAACTTCGGAGGAATTCATCAAACAGTTGAGAGAAGCACTAGGAAGACCTCTATTACTTTTGAGTTTTGGTTGGTAGTCATAAATAAACTAAAATTTTGTTGTACTTTTTTTTTGGGTATTAGCATTTATACCATTGATTGTCTTTACACTTTACATTACCTTTTGGGAAGAGTATCCAGATGATTCATTATTATATAATATGAGGCTTCCAATCTATACGCATATTTTTAATAACTGTCCAGTACATTTCTTAAAATCATTGACAGTTATTTTTTGATGACGTGCAGTTAGTTTGGTTAGCTTGGTTTATGTAGTTTATTTAGCATTAGTAATATGTGCGATCCTTTATAGTCATCCATGAACATTGTATTAGTTTACATACATATTGGCTCAGGCTTGCTGCACTGGTGGTCCAGTAGCTTAGCGGGGATCCGATTGCAAGTGTAAACATTGAAAATGGACCGTCCGTACACATAAGAAAAAAAGGAAGAAAAAGGGAACAGACGACACCATGGTTGTATTTCACGAGGAGAAGAATGCCTACAGAAAACAAAAGATGACCACCGGAAGAAGTCACTAAATGCAGCTCCAACATTTTGAGATTGTATCTTGCGAAAAACAACTCGTTGTCATGTCACAACTTAGACAAGTGCTTAGTCTTTGAAGTAAGTCTGCCTGCCATGTCGCGCCGGGGTAACTGAATTTGTTGGCCATGGCCAAGTCTGGAATGAATACTGTAGCCGCCCACTATGGCAAATTGTGGTTGCATTTTACAGTCAGCTTCATAATTATATAACAATAATAAGTATTGGATGGCTTTTTTTGGTGATATGATAAGCCGCACGCGTCAAGAAAATATTGAACCGCCTTCGTCTAATTCGATATTTTTCTTGACTCGTGCGGTATAATTCTCATATCACTCCAAAAAAAAGCCATCCAATATTATATAAAATATCTCTGTGGATGGGTAAATGTACCAATCTCACATAACATCAGATTCGTATTTGGTTACAGGTTTATGGGTAAATCGCCGTGATTACAAAACTTGGATTATTGTTACACTTTATTTCCTACCCATTTTCTTGTACCATATCCATGTCCCCCTGTCAACTGCTTTAAATTTATTATATAAAGTTTTCTGCAAATTAAAGTGCTATGACCACCAAACTGTTCCAAAACACCTGAGACGAGACAAAATGGTGGTGTATCCAGGTCAAACTTTTAAGGACCCCTACCTGTGACCCTATTTTGTCAAATTAACTCTTGCTGTAAATAAAGTTGATAACAGTCAAACCAGCCACTGGCCCGAGACTGTGGGTTATACAGAGAATGTAACTTTTCCAGAACATTTCCGGAATTCTGGAAATTCGGAAATGTAAACAAAAAAAAAATTTTTTACATTTTTTTCGAAATTCTGAGTCAAATTGTTAATGATAACGGTAGAACTGGCATCAAAAAACAAGTTTTAAGTACCATTTATTTTTGGATAAGGGGGTCTTGTACCTTAAATCGCATATGAAAATACGTTCCCCGAGCTTCACCGGATGATACACTAAAATTTGACTGCGTCAGTTTCGATTTTTTGGATTTCAGAAATGGGACAACTCCTCTGTTACTCTCTGGTTATATGCTGACTGAATTTACATGAACTTTATCCCCATTTTAAACAAAATCTGTAAAGCATTTCTTCTGCAAAGAAGGTGCTAGTTCACTGACTGGCTCCAAAAACCACTGCTCACCCCCAAACCACCTCCAAATTACACACACCCAGCCAACTACAACCCAACCTACGATGCAACATGACTTTTTTTCCTATTTATAATTGGCTATGAGCTATATGCAAGTTAAATTTGCCATTTAAGCCATGTTGTATTCGAATGACATCACTTGATAGACTTATGCCTCATTGATGCGCTTGTTTTTTGCCCATTATAGAGGACATCCCTCTGCGATTTTGTGGGAACATTTTTTGCAGAGAGTGGCTTCATTCCGCATACTCACACTTGTACCTGTGGTCATCATCACTTCCATCTGGAATTCAACGGTGACCAAGTAAGTGAAGTAGAATAAAGCCAAAGTTTTTTAATCCATTTTCCCCACCGTGACGGGGTGCCGGATTCACCTCACACTCGCAGGCAAACGCCTTACACCAGTGACATACCGGCATGTGGGGCAAGTTGTCCCTCTGGCTCAAAAAAGCGGACGATATGGACGAAAATAAGCATTTTTATCCCTCTTTTTCGGGGATTTTTAACCAATTACACCCTAAATTTGGGCAAATTAAAGTAAAATCGACAATTTTCTTGCTCTACGCATAGCATTTTGTCAAGTTCGGACTTAATTGGATCAAATAACCGGGACGACTTACAAATGTTGCACCTCTGGCATTACGACCAGGAAATAAATTTTGCCCCCTCTGATCAACTGCCTCGGTACGCCACTACCTTACACCCTCCTTCCACTTCACCCGATTCATGCATCCTCCAGCCTCAACCAAAGGACAAACTTAATCAATTTAAAATTTTACCTGTTTATAGTTAAGCCGATTGACTCAGAGCTTTTACCAATGTACAGCAGAAGAAATATAATGACCGCTCTCAAAATCAGAAGCTTTTGTGGAGTCAACATTAATGGCCAGATGCTTTTTGTGCGGCCTCCTTACGGCAGGAAGACACATGGGATCACTTTGTCCACTCTAGTGTCGTTTTGTAGTCTGTTGTGAACAGGTTAAATTTGCCTGTATATCTGCATACTACGATGGATTAACCAAACTTGAGTCATTGGTTCAGTCATGGTTTTCCCTCATTTGTTGATAGTTTAAAGTTTCACATACAAGGTCAAAGGTCAGTGAGGGCAAGTTGTAAGATTGGCTGAAATGTAAAAGACCTCAATTGAAAAGTTTGTTTTATTTGAACCAAACTTGGTTGTTTGATATGTAACCCTCATTTGTTTATATGTCAAAGGTCACATATCAGGTCAAAGGTCACATATCAAGGTCAAAGGTCATATGAGGTTTTATCATTCACAAACCACAACAGCAGCAACACTAGCTTGCTTGAGAAGGAGTGTACATTAGTTTTCACAAAGTTAAACATCTTTGGTTTTCCATATCAAAACAGGTTGGTGTTTTACAGTTCTATCTTTGAAGAAATAAAGGGTGGTGCAGCATCATTATGGGTGAATGATGTCTGAGGTCGGAAAACTAAATATGTTTAAGGCGCAGCCGAGCCCATATTTGTGTTTTAAAGTTTTTCACCGGCGAGGATACATTATGAGCCAAGGTGTACTTCAAGTCCTTTCTTTCTATTCTATTACCTAAAACCACATGATTTTTTCTAAGAAAAGATATTTGTGACCTCCTTAGTCAAACTGACCAATCATAAAGTTGCAATTTCACTAATGGGCATTAGAGGTAAAAGAATAATTATTTACCACCTATGAATTTCTGCTGCTTGATTTGCTTTCCTGTAGATCATATTGCCAATTATCCACCCGAGACAATCAGCCGTCAGTCTAGACGACACCATCATCGCACCGCTTGAAATCCGCTTACAATACTCCTTCACATGGAACCCGACCAAGACAACATTCAGTCAGAGGGCATCAAACTATCAAGAGACCACACTTCTTCCCAAAAACATTAGCGTAATTTGGTGTACACAGTTTAGTTAGTTAAACCAAAGTTTTAAAATCCGGTTTTGGTCCCGCTAATGGGGGGTGGCCCGATACACCTCACCTCAGCATTACTGCTGTGTGAGGATTTATGGAGCAAAAGATAATTGATCGCAGATGCCCTTCCTTATGTCAATCCACAGCCTTTGGGGCATCCCACGCCCACCATGCAAGTCCCCTGTTTTGGGTTGGATGGCCGCCATGAGCTCTCCGAGCTGACACCCTTGTAGATCATGCATAATGGGAAAGTTTGTGGCATTTTGGGTTAAAATTACCACATTTGTTACAGAGGTATCTCTGATATGCTAAACAAATCTGGTCTAGGGGCAAATTTTAATTTCCCTTCCAATTTGCCCCCAATTTTCAAAATGCCGCCACCCTATAAAAAAGGCATTAATTATTGCAAATCTGTGGGTTGTAACTTTTATTATATAGTCTATAAGACTTGGTTTAACTTTTTTAATCACTTTTCTGTTATTTCACCAAAAGCGTAGTTATTAAAAAATTGCGGTCACACATTGGGGCCTAAATTCACGATGGGCTGCTGTCACACGAAAAGCTGCCTTATTTTGTAGTTTACAGTGCAAACCATGGGGTTCGTTGATTTTCTAAACTTTGGCCCTCAACATATCCAACCTACATTTTATTGTTGTAAATGCCAATGTACATGATATCAAAGTGGCTGCCATATTCAAATGGCTGCCAATTACAATGGCAGCTACTGTAACCCTGATATGTTTTACAGGTAGTATTGATTTTATATGTGTCATGGTAAATGATAAGATTTAATTCAACATTCTAAAACGTCTTGGTAAGGTTAAACATTTTACATTTTTGTCTTTGTGTATCAATAAACATATGTCTGCCATGTTCATAATGTCTGCCACTATAAATTTAATGAACATGCCTTAAATGTACTTCTGATTTTTCTTTATCAGTTGTACCTCACGTCCCTATTTTGCCATTCTCAACAGGTATCTTTTATGTGCGCTTTGCCTGGTCTGTCATGTTAATTTCTAAGACGGTTCATATTCAAATAGCTGCTAATGTCACTTGTTAGTATTTAATTCGGAGTTATTAATTCATGTTTACATGGACAAAATACCAGAAAATGGATATGGGTCAAGGAGGCATTACTTTTAAATACCAAGTATTTTTGGATTGGTTTCCCAGTCATTCATTTTACCATTCATTCTTCATTTTGTTATTTCTGAGAACTTGTGAACCTCCATTCTATATGTATGCATACTCCCTTCATAGTTTAATACTCTAGCTAGCTGTATTGTTCTGTTAGTGGATGATGGTGTATAATCAGATACTAACAATCTATCTCCATGCACACATTAAGAAGCAGGCTTTCTACTTCATGCAGCCATTGCTGCTGCGCAAGGCTACAAAAGGGTCATGCTGCTACTGTGGACACAGACGTTTGCTGAGTTTTTTTCTGTTTTTTTTTAGCCTTGTGCAGCCAGTCCAACCTCACTTAACTCTGGCTAGTCATTTGGTACCGGCAGGAATCGCAAGATTCACACAAGCACATACATATGCCTAGACCCTAGGACCAGAGAACTCTTTGTCTCTGCTGATGTTTCACACCTTCACCGTTGCACAAAGGAAGAACACTGAATGGGAAGCAAGCAAATATTCCCTGATGTGTAACAACTTTTGGCAACCTGAAGAACTCCTCCTTAAGAAGATACCTGAAAGAACTAATGCCAAAATTGAAATTTGTTGACCCAATGTACAACAAACAGATCGCATTGGAGTTCTAATCCACCTACCTCAGATCCCTGTAATCAAACACTCAACGAGCACATATCAGGCCGACTTGCTGGGGACAAGCATTGCGCTAGCTAAGCTCCAGATCCAGCTGACTTGGGTTGGAAAATTGCAGCTTCACAGTCATGTTGGACAACCTTGCCAATGCACAAAAGCATACATAGCAGTCAAAAACTGCTGAAGTGTGGCTGTAAGTAAAGAGAAGAGGTTTTGTGGTACAATGTCTGTCTGCTTCACTGAATTCTGCCAGTCCTTGTCTGTGCATTGTTGCTCCAACATTGGACAGACACTGAATTCTGCAAGGTCCTTATATGTGCATTGTTGCGCCAACATTGGGCAGACCAGGAGATGTTCCATTGTCTGTGGTGCTGTTCTACAATTAAGGTATGTCTGATCTGCATCCACATAGCCCCCTCCTGCAAGGCAACCTGGATTATCTGTAGTCTGGTTCTGAACTCTGTTGAGACATGTCCATTCAGCCCATGAGGAGTCAGCTCCAGTGGAATGATGCTCATCAGTTTTTCAATACCAATCGATGTTACTTGGTTGATAGTCAAAATCTTTCTTTCCACAAGGGACTCTCTTTAACTCCTTTGAGACTGTTTCAAGGGGTTGGACTTTGTCTTGATAAACTCGCTCTGGATTTAAGGGCGGTTAGCACGCGGTCTCTGTCCAGACTAGGGTTTTCACATTAATATTTGGCAGCTACCCTCTTTGCATGCTCGCTAACACTACAACATGTTTGGTGGAGCAATTCCTACCTAGGATGTATACGTTGTCCGTTGACATTCTGTGATAAGCTGGCAGGAGGCACTTAATGCTGGATCAAGCTTCCTTGGCATGGGTTGACCTTTCCCATACGGGGTTCGCATACCCTGCACATAAGTAGTACAAGACAAATGCCGTCGATCTTAGGGTATGTGGGCGAGCACCCCATCATTCTTGTGCCAGTGAGTTTGTTCAAGATGTTATTGCGTGAACATACTTTACTCTTTTCATGATGTGGGTCTTATAAGAGAGAGTGCGGTCCAAGGTAACTCCTAGGTAGACAGAATTATCACAGTGCTCTACGGGTCTTCCAGACCAGTTTAATTTAAGCTGACGTTTGGCTTCACGGTTGCGTAGATGGAAAGTACATATCTGTGTCTGGAATGGATTTTGCACACGGCACTCTAACCAACTGAGCTATCAAGACTGGATTGGTAGAGGAGCGATCATCTATAGGTGTTAGGTTCGAAAGGTGTCAATTGCTTTCCTAGCGTGGTAGTAATACGGACGTCGCCGGTTCGAATCCGGCCAGGCGCACATGTTTTTTTAACACTTGTGTGCGCTGGCTATCTCCAGGGAAAGATGAATAAATATCCATCCTTGTCTACCTGGAGAACCAAGTAGTTAAAATTTCAACTTGGTTGGGTGTAACATTTTTGGCTGCTGTGGAGGTTTTGTTGGATACCTTCGACTCGAAGCTTTCGGATGGAGCTGGATGGTAGACCATTCTTTCTTGCTGTTATGGGTCATATCGGTGGATTCAATTAAGGTGTGCCTGGTTTTGATCCTTTCCTCTGACACTTCCTCACCTTTACCAGTTGTTTAACTGAGAAAGGATCGGTTTCAAACATGGTGGAATACCCTTGATGTCCTTTAGCACATTCCTTGGAAAGGCCTGGTATGTATTCCGTCCTACAGCCGCTTGGTATGAATCTCCGGGCAGTCTTATTCACTAGTTTGGCAAATTTGTCATAGTTATCGAGTTTTGGAGCAACCTTCTTCACGTTCTGTAGTTAAAGTGCCGCTTAAAAGGCACTTTGTTTGGTCTTACTGACTGCAGCATTGACTTAGAGTTAGTGGAACAGGATTCAGAACAATCTTTCTACACAGGTTAGAGATGTTTTGCCAACAATAGCTATATAGATCAGGATTGTAACCTCTCTTCCAATGGGCACTATGAAATGATAGCGGCAGTTTAGGGTCGTGAAGGTGATGTAGATGTTGACTGTCTAACCATTCTTCCGCAGCTTGTCCGTCTTTATTGGCTTCATTGTAGCCCCATTGGGTACTATGGCTGTTGAAATCACCAATTAAGAAATGAGGTTTAGTGGAATTCCCGAAATTGAATTGAGGGTGCTTGAAATCTACTGATGGAGGTTTGGACACTGATCTAACTATGAGAGAGCTCAATGGTGAGGACTTCGATGTTGTCAGCAGATATTGAGGTTGCTTCTACAACGGGGTCTGTTTTCACACATAGAGCACTTCCAAACTGTCGATGTGGTCTCCCGATGGCAAGGAATTTTCATGAAAAGTATTTACTAATAGTAAGACCTTTGCTACACATTAAGGCTACCAAAGTACTTCTGCAGAGTCAACTCATCTTTTGGGTGGTGGCAATTTGGCCATCATTTTGAATTAGCCGTAGAAGTGCCACGTAATAGTATTCGTTGCCCCTGCAATCAGTTTAAACAAATCACAAGGCTTAGAGAACAGGGAAATCAAGCTTTTCATTGTGTAACATGTGTCCTGTGCCCTGTGATTTTTTGGACCGATTGCTGGGGCAATGAATCAATCCTCCCACCACTGGATGTACAATTTACAGGCTGTGTGTATAACAACAAAGCCAACAATACCAAATCCCTAGGGTAGTTATTTTTTTAATGATAAAAAAAAAAAACACATTCAAGTAGCACTGAGGATCATACAGGCACGTAAGTGATACTCTAAAAGTAGTGGCATTCGAGGTTTGCAGCCATCGTGGCCAAATTATATGGAAAGAAGCAATGTACAACAACCTTAATTTGTTTACTCTTAATTGATGTGAATTCCTTCCTTGAGGGAGTTTATATCAAGATTAAGAAAACATTCATTTCTTGATATCAAAGGATAGCTTAGTGACAACTTAGCCGCCATTTTGGATGTTCGCCGCTCATTGTGGATTCAAGTCTTATTTGGTTGGGGGTTATTCTTAAGGTGATGTTGAATTCTATCTTTAATGCACATTGTTCACTAACAACTTCTGGAATCATCAACAAGAATCAAGAAAAACATTCATTTCTTGATAAGCAATGATCGGCCGTCATATTGGTCGCTATTTTGGATTTTCTGCCATTTTGGAGCAATTTTGCTAATGAACACTGGAATTACCAGTGGAGTGTCATTCAGGGTAATTTCTGTTCCTAAAATGGCACAAAACACAATCAAATGAGTAATTGGATCATAAATAACCATAGAAAGCACGTAAAAAACATACATTTAACCGTGGGGCCATTTTGAATTGGCGGCCATCTTGAAGTAAATTAAGTTGGCCCCTAGACCAGATTTATTTAGCTTATCAAGCTCCATCTTGTGTCCAAATTTGGGTACTTTTCACCCAAAATGCACAATAGGTTTTGAAAGATATCTTGCACCTTCTGCATGACTATGTAGGTATACTCTGTAAACCTGAAGTCCAAAGTATCAATAAACTCCCACACAAGTCTCACAAGGAATGCCTGGCATTTTCGACTAATGACCATATTTTTTGTATCTGAGTAAAGATTTGTTTGTTTGTACATCATAGCGCCTATCATGCGCTGTGTCCTTATCGCACCGACTTAGATGGCCGCCTAAGAGTGCATAGCGCGTTTTATAGTATGGTGCGATAATGCTGCGCTTCGCATCGATTAATTTACTTCGTACTTCGAAGTTTAAGAAGTGTATAGATCTTTCTTTTCATTCTACTGGGACCACTACCCGCCTCAGCAAATTTCCTTAGAAATCTATCTGAGGGTTTGCTACCGATGCAAGCCGACAACTCGGCCCTGGAACGGGTAGTACTGGTTACCAGGATCCAGTAGCAGGCCTCCAAAAGGAAACCTGACCTGACCAAACACAGACCTTATTTAAAGCGTGGATTAGAAAGCAAGGTGCCCATATTAACCAATGTTATTCCGACTATATATGTATGGAGGTACTTATGTACCATAGGTACCACCTGCTTTGGCCTTATAATTTGCTTAGTTTCTACTTGGTCATGTTCGTGCCTTCAATTATATGGCTGTTCGATTTCAATTACACAGCAAAACACAGAATGAACTGGCAACAGTAGCAAAGGTAAACTGGTAACAAAAAAGAAGCAAGTGGGAAATCAGAGCCCCCCGCACAATAACACGTACTTACAAGCTACATTAACTCAAGGGCTAGTGATATTACTTGTTTCAAATGATAAAAGGTTTAGGCTGATATTCCCAAAGAGAGTGCCACTTAGACCTAATTAAACCAGGGTTTAGTCCTATAGGAGGTGGAAACCTTTTTTCCTTTCAAAATACTGTGATGTAAATGTACGTGAGAAAATTCCTCATAATGATCCAGAACAGACCATCCTTGATGAATTTTGTCATGCACTACAGCACATTTTTAATCCCCCTGGCTTGAAAAGGCAGTTGGGCATTTTGCATTAGCGCTCATGTCCGTATGTATGTGGTGTTCGGCAGTTTGGTTAGGTTTTGTTTTTCAGGTCTTCTTCGAAAAGTAAAGAATCCGATTTAAACCAGGGCGTGGGGTTAAGGTGGGTCAGTGGGAGGTTCCATCATGTGTGGAAAATGTCAATAGGTCATCTGAGGTCATGTTCCAGACTGCCATCTTGCCAGGGATTGGCGCAAATTATTTGCTGTATTTTTAGAGATGTTGAAGGAAAAAGGTCCACTCATATGTAGGACAACCCTGTTTAAACCCAGGTCTAAAGTTGGACTCCCTTTCAGAATACCAGCCATAGTGACGTGTTTAGAATTGATTTTCATAATGTTACACTTGGACTGCTCAGGAACAGGAATAGGTGCCAAACTCAATTTTATGTTATATGCCTATAAAAGTGATAGTCTCACAAACATGATCAAGCCATTGAATTTGTGTTTTTTTTTAGTTTAAGTGTACATATGCCCTATCAAAACACTGAAATCTTCATGAAAGGGGGGATTTATTAATAACTTCATTTATGAAAAATCCCCACTCAACTCTGTAAACTATTTGTCCATTTCCGCAGAAGAGCATTGTAAACAAATCATAAAATATCGAGCAATTTTTCATACCTTTAAAGTTACATACAACATATATATTTGGGTGTCATTTAATAGATTGCAGAGGGTGTATTGATCAATTCCACATGCAACCATTTGGGGAAATTTCATCTCACAAGGTCATGTGATCACAAAAATCCTATTCTTATACATAACCCCCTGACTTAAACACTCACTTTAGCCCACAAGGTGCTAGTACTTAGGGAATTTTTTGCATGATCATGGAAGGTCTTTTGCATGATCATGGAATTTCTCGTGGTTTCCTAAACTTTTTGAACACTTTTTATCCCTAAGTACTGACATGTGTTATTGTCCCCCCGTAACAGTTCGTAAACGGGGAGTTTTTGGGGGTTTTCTATAAGGAGCAGCGTCTGTTCGTCCGTCCGTGATAAAAATGTTAACCCACCTTGTATAGGATTTATGTAGGGTTACATTGATGTCACTTGGTGGAAAAGAAGCGGGTATGAGTTTTCGACCTGATTGATTGTGGCCGTAAATATGCTAATTAAGTTCTAATTTGCAATAATTTTAGAGAATTTCCTTGCAAGGCCTGTTTACAAGTCTTCTGAAGGTTCCGTAAGGCTATGGTGATGTAACTGGTGGAAAGGAAGCGGGCTGCAGAGTTCTTCAACCTGATTTAGATTTTGGGCGTATTTTGGGCAAATTGAGTTGCAAATGAGCTAATTAAAGGTGGCCGGGTTCCGATCGTCTTTGGACCCCCTGATTTACCGTAAGTAGTATCGATTTTGCTATCAGATGAAAGGTTGTATATTTCTCATTGTCGCCTGAAATTTGATCCCTCAAATCCATTTCATTCCAGATATAACAAAAAACGCCGTTTTAGTGGT
>JAMKCH010085503.1:0-44245 GCA_023653785.1 Ophioderma brevispina
ATTGACCTGATACGTTAATGACGTCACAGGCATAGCGCCCAATTTGAAGAATTTCATTTTGTTTTATAGGGGGGTCTAGGAAAATAATCTTTTCAGTGTAATTGTGACTTACCTGTAGCAGTTTGGAAATAAAACTTATGTTTCTCGTTTTATTTATAACAAAAGCTTTCTATTGATATATAATCATAATTTCATGGTGTGTGGACTTTAAATAAAAATTGTGTTCTTCCCACAATGCAATTTTGCACTGGTTCTCACATGAATTTATAGTAACAAAAAGTCCTTAAATTAAAAAAAATTGTGATGAGTTTTGTTCATTTAGGTACTTTTTGTCACTATGAACTCATGTGACAACCAGTGTAAAAGTTGTATTGGAAGAAATGCATTGTGGGAAGAACACTATACCTCCTTGTGTATACCTACCAATAAATTGAACCAATCGAATGTTGTGTGTAAAAGTTCTATCCTAGGCATACCGCGTACACTCATTAACATATATGCACTGTGCAGTGACAAATTTCAGTGCACGCATGTATGATTATTATCTAATCATTTCACTTCGATTATAAAATGCTAATCATTTATGAATAATGTCAAATACTTGTATTTTGCTGATAACAGTTACATGGAACTGCAGAAGCTTATCAGCAACAAATGGCAATATTTTGAAAGAAATTCTATAGAAAAAAGATTTTGGAAGGGCATATGAATTGATAATCTCAATAATACTCATTGCACTGATTTAAAAATATTAATGGCCAGAAATCTTGGAAACTTAAATTATTTTTCAAGATGTGCTGTTTTAGACATGGGAGGTGAGGGAAACCAGCTAATTATTATAATCATATTGTTGTCTGAAATAAGTTTGCACTTGAAGGTTAGAAGTTTTGCAGCCTTACACTTGAACCCATGGAGGTAGAAAATAATTGAAAATTTATTTTCTACCTCCATGCTTGAACACACCAAAGCATTTCTGAAATGCACCAAAGGATTTCTGAACTTTGAACAGTTCAGAAATTTGGCTGCCCACTCAGTTGGAAAGCAGCACAACCCTCTAGTCTTGGCCTAAGAGCCTAGCGTATAGAATGAGCTAAGCAACTAAAGTATATCTAAAACTATAAATCAACTAGGCTAATCAGGGGCGGCGCCAGGGTAAAATCAGGAGGGGCCGGAAACCTCATTGGGGGGGGGGGTGACGAAACTAGTACAAAATGAACTCATTTTATTGCATAAGTGTAAAACCCTGTGTTAAACTAATTTTGAAAATCTCAGGGGGGTGGCCGTCCCCTGGCGCTGCCCCTGAGGCTAATTACATGATCCTGTAGAATCAAGTCAGCCTGACATAAATAATAATATTAGATGGAATTTTTAGGTGATATAAAAATAATTGACCTCCTCTTGAACTCCTGTACATAATTTTTTTTCAAGCTCATGAATTTATTTGATTCTTTGGTCATACCACCGAATAGAGATTGAAGAATACCACCTACCCAGTATATTTTAGTTTCAGATCAGTGGGCACATACTCATTCATCAAGCTGACATGCTTGTTTACTATTTTGCATTGGGCATGAACGTTGACTTATAATACTTAAATATAAGAAAAAATGTTGGTTTTCAATAAAAAAAATCATATTACATTTTTGTACCAATTATAAATGTAAGAACAAGTTAATGGTGTGATAATCAGTTATGTTTAGTGGAGCTCTGATATGGGGAATTACCCTACACTTAGTCATATTTCAGCCTTTTGCTTCAACCTCCCCCTCATGAATTGTGAATAATTGGGAAGATCCTGGAAAAGGTGAACCCAATATGTGGTTTTGCAGAAATGTTTCTGTGAAATTTCTTCTCATAATGCATTGTGTATATTGCATATTTATAAAGCTGTATTGTTATGCAATATGCCCAATACAGCTGAAAAACCCCAAACTGCACATACAGCATTCCCAGAAGTAATAAGTGAGTGTCATTGCTTTTATGCAATTATTTTATTATTCAACACAGGTTGACTTCAAATGATGCACTCACAGATTACATTGTAATGGATAAAAGGAATGTAATTTTTTTCACTCTAAGTGTACATAGTAGTTTTAATATTAGCTGATGCATATATATCAATCAGAATAACTAAAATCAATTATGAATTTTAGTACCAGCACAAATTGGATTTTGAATTCAATAAATGGTGTAGGAACATTTCAATCTAATAATTTAAACAATAAAGCCAGTTTAACTCTTTGCATGCAGCAGGCGAGTATACTCACTCAAGATGAATTTTGGTCATTTTTGTCATTCATGTTATAAACATTTCAGATTTTTTTTTTCATGAGCATATTCAGAATCAGTGTGAAAAATGCATTTAAATGAGTCCAAAGAAGCCCTAGCCTTTTGTTGTTCGTTTTAAGATGGCATCCCAAATGACCTACAAATATTTAGAAAGCCATCTCAAATGCCATTACTGACTTATGCATTATAACTTATACAGAATTGCCCAGCATGCAAAGAGTTATAAAGGTGGGTGCCCCGATCGACAACCTTATCTCCTCGCTGAGATTTTGGTGTCAGAAGAATGTTCATATTTTTGTCATTACCCCAGTAAAATTTAAGGCTCAGGAAATTGTTTCCTTTTGATGTTATATCTATATGTTGAATTGTATGAACTTTCTTTTGTTACCTAAATCTGAATTTTGATGGAGTAAAGTGGGTGGACAAGGTTGTCGATCGGGTCACCCACCTTTAAGGAATTGGAAATGGCTTAACTTGATCCCAAACACAATTCTTACAGTTTTGAACCACTTGCATTTTTTACCCTTAGACATTTTGGATTTAGTTATGGAGATGTATAAATATGTTCTCTTGTTCTGCCTGTTTTTTAAAAACCAAAAAAAGTAGTAAATACTTAGAGCTGAAATAATGAAGATTTTGTGATTTTATACTTCATTTTTCTTTTCTTTACACTTGAAGAGGTTTGGTATGTTTTCTTCATTAAAAAGTAATATACAGCTAACTTGATTTACAAAGAATTGATAAGGCTAAAGAAAAAAGAAAATAGTATGGCTAAGAGTTTACATAGAATAGTTTAACTAATTTGAAGTGCTTCTTCTATTCAATTGCATGGTTTGAAAGTTAAGTTTTCCCAGATTTTTATTTTTTTATTTTTTTATTTTTTTATTTGGGGGGGGGGGTAAATATTGACAGAACAAAATACAACTGTCTGAAGGAAAAAGTGCATAGCGACAGCTTTGAGACAACAAAAATTATAGCCTTTTTATTCATACAGCTATTTGATTACAAAGCATGATAACCTGCCCCCCCCCCCCCAAATAAAATCTACTCTTTTAGGGGATAGGGCACACACAAACATTTATTGTAGAAACGACACCATAACAATGTTCTGGAACCTATGTACTGATCACTGTAAAAAAGAAAGCACATCAATAGTGCAGAGCAAATGATATGCAAGGCTCCATTGTCATTCTCCACAAGATATTACAAAACTGGTATGCTTGTTTTACTTTCAAAAGGTCTTGTTATGCTCGTGGGAACATGTGATTTGAAACATTCATCATATGTGTGCCCTAGTAGGTACACAAGATTTCAACATGGCAAACACAGAACTTTGCTTTACATGTTCTCTGAGAAACAATACTCACAGCAGAGCTTTGATAAACTTTTTTTTTGTAAAAGGGGCATTTCATGATCCACAGCAATGTCCCCCTGACTTAACAAAAAAAATGAGATGTTTTGTATCATCTGAACCATGCATTAGCTGCTGTATTATATGTATGCCCAGTCTTACATGCAAATTTGATCATCTTTGCAAGAAATTAACAGTTTTCTATCCATAAAAGAGAAATTACAGCACATTCCAGTAATGTTTGAGGCACTGTGATACAAGTGTTTGCTTTTAACACCAAAAAGGGAAGATTAGAATCAACTGAAATCTTGGGAATACTGTATTTTCTGTAATAAACGCCCTTCAATTTTTTTCGACCAAATGTCCCAAAAAATACAAAAATCATGATGTACATGCAAGTATACACTAATAATTAAGTCACGATTGCAAACTTGGTGGCAGATTTGCCAACCTGAAACTTGCTAATTGTGCACAACTTACCCAGTATGTTTTCACTATCTTCTCTACTTAGTACTACAAACACTGACAAGTATGCTCACTCCCAACATTTTCATGTAGAGATGCTGTGGTTTTGATCCTAGATGCAATTAAAGGCACTGTCAGTGATTTGCCAAATTAAAAAAATCATCTAAAATCATTTTTGGCATGTCTGTATCAAGTGTAGCTACCCTAATATACACTGCAAGTGAGACTGAAAGCAATTAAATAAGACAAAACGGATATTTTAGTCATTATTGTCGTACTGACACTTACCTCCACATTATTGATGGCTATGAATATCTTTGATCACTGTTTTTCTTGCTTTTTTTTTGTCATTTTTAAAGGGGGATGGCCCAAATTAAGGATATAAAGGTTTCAGCTTGATAGATTGGCCTTCACCCCAACCCCCATCTGTAAGTTTTGCGCCGATCTTTCAATCCCTTTTGCTGTGAGAGCTAAACACGTGATTTTGTAAGCCCCATCGAGTACTGGTTTAAAATTAATATTGGTTCGACCCAAATGGGGAACATTTCGCTCATAACTTTCCAAACCAAATATCTTTTTGCCCTAAGATTTCACGGGTAAATGAAGAAAAATAGTACTTTCTTCTGATACCAAAAGTGGTTTGCCACTTCCATTAAAAGCTGGGGTTTTCTGGTGACGAGGCTATTAGCGATCAGGCCATGGACCTTTAATTTGAAAAAATTTTACTCGAGCGAATTCTACAGACTTTCACTTTTAGACTATTCCTGCAAATTTTGAATATTTTTTACTCTTTTGGGTAAATCACTGATAATAACCTTTAAGCATAATGCAATGCTTCATTTAAACATAACTCATTTTTTATGGCTTTGTTATTAGGAAATTCCGACTCCTATCTCATAGAACCTTGTAGATCTTTACAGTTTTGTGATCAGTCACAGCCAGCATTCCATCTGCAGTGAAAGCCAAGTCTGTTGGATGATATAACCCTTCAGCCAGACGCGATACCAGCTTGCCTGTCTTACAGCAGTACTGTTCTATCACACCAGATCCTTCCTTCACCCTTTGAGGCCCGTTTCCTTCCACATTTCTCACCGTCAGAACACAGTCTGATTTCTCATCAAAGCATATACCGTTAACCTCGGGGACGTCTTTATGCAGAGACTCTTTCTTGGTCGATTTCTCAATGATGCTCACCTTACCGCTTTCACAGTCGGTCATTGCAATGTGGGTTTCATTCACAGCTGTAATGTACCGCGGTTTGATTGTTGTGGGAAAGGACCGCACCACTCGTCCAGTGGGGTCATGTTCGGTTACCAGACATCTGTGGACGTCACCTGCGAAAATTTTTCCTGCAGCAGAAGCTGTGACACTGTTTAAGATTACTTTTGTCTCCTTACTGGTCGCAGTATGTAGAGCCTTCTGATACATACCGGTAGAGGAGTACACCTCGAGAAATTTACCACGCGCAACCAAGATCTTTCCGTCATCACAGATGTGCACGTTAACCACCCTCCATTGATGCTTTGAATCTAGTATGTGCAGTAGAAGCTTAAGTTTTAACTTGTATTTACCTTCCTGCTTGTGATAAATTGCAACCTGTTGATCATCTAAGTCACACACTGCGAGTAGCCCGTCTTGTGAACAAGCGACGGACTGGGCTCGTTTAAACTCGCCAAAAGACTGCACCAATTCAAGTTGTCTGCTCTGGGTTACAATTCTGCCGATGCTCCCTATGGGTGTTGGATCTTCCACAAATTGTGCACTGACGTATTGATTATTGACGGCTCCAGGATCTCCGGCGTTGGTGTTGTTAAGATTGGCGAGAATATTTTCGCTCGTTATCAAGTGGTAGTCCGAGAGACTTTCGGTGGCTTGGTAGCTTGCCTTCTGTGCTGCAACTATTAAATTTTTGAGCCGATCGATATCAGCGTCAATTTGCTTGAAAGTTTGCTGCTGCACCTGCTGCAATTCACATTTCAAAGTTTCACCTTGCTTTTGTATTTCAACAATGCGAGATTGAATGCAGTCGCCGATTTTAGCAGCTTCTTTATCGTGCAACATTTGTACCTTCTCTCTTAGCTTGATGTGATGCTCGACGCTTATCTGCCAACTTTCAATCTGAGCACTAGTCTTTTCCATGACAGTATCCATTTCATCTTTCTTTGCCAAATACCTCTCCTTAGCTCCTTGTATCTCGTGGTTTGGACCTTGATGGTTCAGAGTCAGGCAAGCTTGACACGCGAGTGTGTTACAGCTTAAGCAGTAGTAGTGCATTTTTTCATCGTCGTGCTGGCTGCAGGTTGGCACCAGTCCCCCTGATTTTACCTCTTGTCCAATATTCGGCTGTTGCGAAGCAAGACTTGCAAGGTTCCGCAATCGTAAGTTAGTTTTTAGGGAAGTAACACCACCTATAGTAATCCTTGTGGACTTGCGGCATTCAGGGCATTTGATTTTAAAGGAGCGCTTTTTCCCTTCGGAGAGTTTATTGAGACAGACCTCGCAGATGACATGCGAACACGCTGGCATATTCTTGGGATTGTGAGGCTCGATAAACAACTCCATGCAAATTGGGCATGTAAGCTCGCCATGAGCAGCTTGAATGAAAGACTCCGCCATGTTGAATCAAACTGACACAGCCACTTAGCAGTCACGGTTGAATTGAACGCTGTGATTTTTATACTGTTGATTCATACCAGCATTCAACACCCACTGTTTCACTGTTTTGACATGCAGTGGTGCATGAGGAAATACAAACTGGAAACCAACTTTTGTCACGTCATTTTTACTGCGAAGCTTCCTGGTTCTGTAGAATTTTGCATATGAAACTTTCCCAGTAATCAATGCAGCGTTTCTCACAAAGCACTGTATATTTATGTAGTATGTGTAAACTTTCCAATTGCTATTTCAGTCGTGACAAAGTTCACAAGAAATGTTTGAATTTATGACATGTTGGCCCGTAAATCAGTTGCCACTGAGATAAACCGTCAACAGACAGGTGCATAGTGTAGGTTGGTTAACAAAAATTGACTTAACACACAATCACACAATATTACCAAGGTTGAATTATTTGCTGACAAAAAGAAGTTCTATTGTAAAAATATTTGTGATTGTATGTAGATATGCGGTTGTGATTAATTTGACTGTCTATAATTTTCGCATGAATTCGAGTTTCAAGAGTTGTGCAAAACTGCAAAAACCCGATAATCTTCTGATTAAATTATTTGATCTAGGTGACTGAGAAGGAAGGGAGATTTGGTGAATTTAAAAGAAATGGAAAATTAAAGTTTTAAAATTTATGAGTTATTCAAGCATGTGTGCTGTCTGTCAATTTCTTTCATATCCTAGTCTTGGGTAGTCAGTCCAAAATAACAGATATGTGCCAAGTTTGTGTGCTATATATTTTGTATTCCTTTTCATTAGTTTTGGGTTACAATAGTGTTGAATAGGTCAAGGTACAAAGTATGATAAATTGCTATTGGTGATTTAAGTGTTCTAAACTCTGGCACACTCCATATAAAGAGATAGATCAATACTTTGCAGGTTTTTTTTTTTTCTTGAAGGAATGGCATTTTAAAGGTGCTAGAGATTTTCCCAAGTATGGCACTTCAATTTCTAACAATCTTGTTTTTTTTTACATAATACTTATGCTTGTCTTCGTAGTAATCATCTGTGTGAAATAGCTCATTTTGATTCCTTCCATAATAGAATATCTCAACTTTTGATATAAAATTCGGATCCAGAATTTTTGTAATACGTGGTCCTATGGCACTGTTATACTGTGCATAAAAGTTTACTATAATCAAAATGAGAGATCCTATTAATCTCAAACTTGGGAATTTTGGCCTTTTTTTGGGTGATTATCTTTAGTTCTAGTTGACTATTTTTTAATTTAATACACAAAAAATTTATCTCTGGTCACCTTTAAAGCAATAATGGCACATTGTTTTGAAGACGTCCCCCACAATTTTTTCGAAATTTGATATTTTGGCATCAGTACTTTGGTGATTGTTTGGAAACTATACTGCGAACGAGAATGCCTAAAAAATTGCTATTTTTATCAATCATAAAAGAATCGATTTTGTAATAAGAATTTGGATCCCAGATTGGCTTTAACCAGAGCTGGAAGTGTTACGTTTGATGTCCGTCCCATGATTGAAATAGTGCCACCTTGAGAAATAACCTGTTCACTTGATTTGGCCTGAACCTGGCTATTTCACATGGAAGGCCATTTCCAGCCATATAAACAGTTTCATTCTAACATGCAGAAAATATGACACTTCTTGCCAACAGTGGACGACCTCTTACCCACGCTTACGTAAGTTTTGGGCTCTGCCACTGAAGATACAGGGGTTGTCTTGTACATGGTGTGACTTATAATGCAATCACATTGTGACTTATATGCATCAATCTAGATCTAAGAAAAATAGAACTGCAACACTTCTTTCAAGAAAACAAAAATTGAGTTGTCTTTTTGCCTAGTAACCATCTGGCTGTGAAATTAAAACATTAGGCAAAAAAATTTTTTATATTTAAATCAATTTGGGCATTTAAATTTAAACCTTCAATTAAGCACAACAACTGGAATTGATATTTTTCCAACGTGAATAGTGTATTAAAGTAAATTTATACAGGTAAATGTGTTTTAAAGAAATGTTAAACAGTTAAAAGTGAAATATTTTAGGGTAAAACTTGAAAAACCAACTCACCTTTTAAAATATTAGTACTAATTAACCCTATGTTAAAGCAAACCCAGCTTTTGACATCATCTTTTAACAATAATTTAATCATACATAATGTTTTCCTCTAGATTTTGATTTAAATAATGTTTACCCTATACTTTTTATGTGGAGTTTCAAGAATAGTTCTTATGTCCTAAAACATAAGCATATCCGTTCTGGGGGTCTAAACTGCGGTGCCATTGTATTAGCTGTGTTATTGGCAGCCAATTCCAAGCCCCCTCGTTCCAAAAATCCTTGATCCGCCACTGAATAGGGTAATAGGTCGTACGCTAGGTGTAATAATTATACAACAAAAACTTTCTCTCAACACGTAACTATTCCTCACTTAAGAGTCAATGGAAAACTAACCTATTTTTATATAAGTTTTCAAATTTGACTGCTGTACGAATAATCACTTCCTATACTCCTAATCTGACATACTTTCAACTTGGGGAAGGGATCATTCAACTTTTGGAAGTACTGGTGATTGCTGAAACCTCCAGAGGTCTTTTTGGAACTCTCCTAAAAATGTGAGGTTGAAAATGCACAAAAGAGGCGTATTTTATTTAAAAAAAAGGAAATCTATGTTTTGAAATGTTCACCAGGCCTACATATTTCTTTAAAATAGTTATGAACATGTCATTGTAAGATAAACAACCCACAAAAATACTTACACACATACACACACATAACCCCCCACCATATACACTCCTACCTACGTACCCAACCCCCACACACACACTTACACAAACAACACACGCACACACAACACACAAACACACACACACACCCAAACCAACACAAGAGTGGACCCCCTGTCCTCAACATGTTCAAGATGTTTGATCGTCTCCTACATCATCTCCCAGCCTTCGCCATCCCCCCTTTTTCTCAAATAATCACAAATACTATCTCTTCCAAATGTCCATGGGTTTCAACTTGTATTGTTATATGCCCATCTAACGTCACCCTGAGTATACGTCGGTACCTTTACATACTCCCTTGCGACTAAGTTAGTTTCATGAATCATGAACAGTCGTGGAAAAGCGTACGTGCTAGTTACGAAGACTAATTTTTTTGTAAGTTTTGAAGAAAATCTTAGTGCATACTACGTTTCGGGAACGCAGTAAATAATTCGTAAGTGTGAACTTTACACAAAAGTTGCGATAGAAAGAGGCTACAACTGTCGGGACGACCACTTTTGGGAACGGACCCCCAGGGTCATTTCCTAGAACCTGGGAGTGCGACTGGATGAGAAGCAACGCCAATTTTATTTGAAATGGCCATAATTTCCTCTCAAACCCATGACCTAGTTAATATTAATTAGAAAGAGGGGAAACTTAAGAAATTAAATCCAGACCAAGGGGCTGGAAAAGCATTTAACACAAATAAGTAATGCCGATTTACTGCAACAATGTCCCAAAAACTTGTACTGACTGCATTGACCCCATTGAAATCCTGACAAACTGGGAACATTTAAACTGTATCTTAAATTGAAAAGGCCATAATTTCTCATAACCCAGTGATAATATTTAAAGATATCATATAAGCTGACACTTTGAGCTACATTTTACTGGGCAAAGGAGTGCGAATAGTAGTTTCTCTTTCCAAATAATGGAGGGCAAATCTCCAGAACCAGAATGATTGATGCATGGATTGATGCATGGAAAGGGTGTGTGTAAGCTAAGCAGAGCAAAAATAGGCGTAAATGTTTCATATGCCCGTTTAATTCCTTATCGGGATCCCTTAATACTATTATAACTACACTACAAAATTCCTTCGTTTGTGAGACAGAAACAATTTTCGAGCTTTCACCATTCACAGGATGGTTACTAGCCAGTTACAAATGCAACCGTTGTAAAATCTCAATTTTTTGAAAATTGGGGTCGCTCTTCAAAAAATTACAATATTGCTGTAAGGGACTATAATGACAGTGGTCCTCCATACAGGGCCAAAGTCAGATGGACAAATAAACCAAATAGGTTTTTTTGAAGGTCAAACTTGTTCCAATGGACAAAAATACAGATTTTCTTGTTATGTTATGGTATTAAGAAAAAATGAAATTGACAAGTCAAATGGGGAGGGGGAACAAAGGGAGGAAAACTTATTTTCATTAATGCTGACTTGAGTTAGATAGGGTGGGGTGGGAAAAGTCAGCCTTTACATCGCCTTCATTGTTTGTTGTCCTGCTTAAGGCAGGAGACACATAGGGATCATTTGTCCACTGTTATTGTTGTATGTTGTTGATGTCTGTTGTGGAAAATGGTTAACATTGTTTGTTTTTGCCTGTAATATCGGCATACTTGATGGATTTAAAACCAACTCAGGTCATAGATGCAACATTGATTCCGCATTTGCCTGATTAGGTCAAAGGTCCTACCAACGTCAAAGGTCATGCATGGTCGTATTAAAATTGCTTCAGCATTTAAAATTCCTAATAGGTCCCAATAGATTTCATAGCTACAATTCACAGTATTTTATAACAAGTATTAAAAAAAAAACTGTGTCGGGTCGCCAGGCAGAATTTTACAAGAAAAATAAGAACAACATTAAAAAGCATTTTTTTTTAAAAAAAAAAAAAAAAAAAGGAGTAGATGATGGTTTTCTTCCTAGTTTTAAGTTGGCCTTTTATTACAGAAACATGTATAAAAGAGAATCTCATAACTGAATTAAAGTATATGTTTGATACATAGATAAGCATTGCATTAGAACCATCACCTTGTTTTACAACTTGATCCCCGTTGACCTTTGACCTTGTGTGTGGTGACATTTGACCTCACAGTATTTCTAAAGCTTTAATTTACATAGGTTCACCTATCCTGTCATTTCAAATAAACGAAATAGCACAAACGGCCCATTGGGCGCAAAATGTGTTAAAAACTGATCCGCCAAGTTATAACTTTTAATTTAACATAGTTACACTTCTCCGATCATTTCAAATAAAAAAATATAAAAAACGCCCATTGGGCGCAAAATGTGTTAAAACTGAATCCCCAAGTTATAAGCTTAATTTAACATTCGTTACACCTTCCTGTCATTTTAAATAAAGAAATAGATAAAAACGCCACTGCCCAATTGGGCGCAAATGGTGTTACACTGAATCCCCAGTTATAAGCTTTAATTAACATAGTTTTTTTTTTTAAGTATCTTATTTTATAAAGAAAATAGAAAAAAACGCCCATTGGGCGCACAATGTGGTAAAACTGAATCCCCGAGGTTATAACTTTTAATTTTAAATTTTTTAGGTTTTTTCTTTTTTTAAATTTGTTAAAATTGGGCGCAAATTGTGGTAAAACTGAATCCCCAAGTTTTATAATCTTTAATTTAACATAGTTTTCCACCTTCCTATCATTTCAAAAAAAGAACATAGAAAAACGCCCAATTGGGGGCCGGCAAATGTGTTAAAACTGAATCCCCAGTTATACGCTTTAATTTAAATAACATAGGTTACACCTTCCTGTCATTTCAATAAAAGAAAATAGAAAAAAACCGCCCAATTGGCGCAAAATGTGGTTAAACTGAATCCCCAAGTTATAAGCTTTAATTAATTTAACATAGGTTACAAACAACCTTCCTATCATTTGAATTAAGAAAAATGGAAAAACCGCCCATTGGGCACACAAAATGTGGATAAAAACTGATCCCCAAGTTAATAAGCCTTAATTTTACATAGGGTTAACACCTTTCTGTCATTTCAAATACGGAAAAGAAAAACTCCCCAATTGGGTGCAAAATGGTGTTAAAACTGATCCCCAATCATAAGCTTTAATTTACGCATAGGTTAAACCTTCCTGTCCTTTCAAATAAAGAAAATAGAAAAAACGCCCATTGGGCGCAAAATGTGTTCACTGAATCCCCAAGTCATAAGCTTTTATTTAACATAGGTTACACCTTCCTGTCATTTCAAATAAAAAATTAAAAAAACCCCCAATTTTTTAAGTTTTTTGATTGTTTGAAAACGTTTTGGTTTTTTCTTTAAAAATTTTAACATAGTTTACACCTTCCTGTCAATTCAAAAAAGAATAGAAAAAACGCCCAATTGGCGCAAAATGTGATAAACTGATCCCCAAGTTATAAGCTTTAATTAATTTAACATAGGTTACACCTTCCTATCATTTTCAAAGAAATAAAATAGAAAACGCCCCAATTGTGGGGCGCAAAATGTGTTAAAACTGAATCCCAAGATTAGAAGCTTTTAATTAACATAGGTCACCTCTCCTATCCATTTTTAAAATAAAGAAATGGAAAAAACGCCAATTGGGCACAAAATGTTGATAAAACGAATCCCCAAGTTAGAAGCATTAATTTAAACATAGGTTACACCTTTTCTGTCATTTCAAATAAAGACAATAGAAAAAACGCCATTGGGCGCAAATTGTTAAAACTGAATCCCCAGTCATAAGCTTTAATTTTAACCTAGGTTACACCTTCCCTATCCTGTCATTTCAATAAAGAAAATAGAAAAATTAAAAAAAAAAAAAAAAAAAAAAAAAAAAAAAAAAAAAAAACGCCCATTTGGGCGCAAAACTGAATCCTCAATTTTAAAAAAGCTTTAAATAAAAAATTAAATAAAAAATTTAATGTAGGTTACACCTCCTGTCTTTTCCAATAAATGTTACCTTAAACTTCATCTAATATCAACACAATACATGTTAAAAAGCTTCAACATCATTACTTATATAACTCTACGTGGCCTTATCATTTTCTTAACTTATACTCTCCTATTTGTTACTCTCACCTTTATCTATCCCTTATCCTGCCACGTTTAAACACATTAAACAATTATACAACCAAACGTCCAGCAAAAGCAAGAGTCTTCACAAGAGACTAAAATCAAAGAAATGCTTTTTTAAGGCAATTTCAAACATGCAATGATGTTTATTCCTTTGTCTGAAACTGCATCGCATTACACACCCAAACCAACACTAAACTCTCCAAATTAATATTAGTAGTAGTAGATCATTTTCATAAACGAAACATTTAATGGTGACCTTCGCTATAGAAATAGACTCCGTTTCCTTCGCCTTCGCAA
This sequence comes from Ophioderma brevispina, assembly GCA_023653785.1. NCBI lineage: Eukaryota > Metazoa > Echinodermata > Ophiuroidea > Amphilepidida > Ophiodermatidae > Ophioderma > Ophioderma brevispina. Next base: position 13,853 of record JAMKCH010085503.1, read on the forward strand.
TTTTGAGAGCAGTGGTTTTTCTATAGTCGGGTCGCTAAGCAGCGACCCGACAAAAACATATTTAAGGTTGGGGGGAGGGATGGGGGCACCCCTAAGGTGGCCAGGTCAAATATGGCTGCCGCCAATTTCAGATGGCAAATTGGTTCAGTTCTTGTGACATTTTTTTTTCTTCTGCTAACAATCACTTCAGTTTCAGTTATACTTTGTAGTAAGCAATAACATGATACCGATAGACCTGGAAGTGAGCGAAAGATTGGGGTTTCATGTTACTGTACTGTACTCATTATTTTTGAGTTTTTTAACAGGCATGTAATTCTGAAGGGGAATGACTTCCAAGGAGAGTCGTGAGGCTGGGTCTGTGTCCGTTTCAAGCGTCATTTTGAAAACATCCTTATTCCCCTTTGAGTTGTTTGGATGTTTTTGATGCTTGTGTTTCCTTTATTTATATTGTTTTTCTTTGTAAGCGCTGTGGTCTTAGTAAGCGCTTTAATGCTTGTATAATAGATAGATAGTTAAGTCATCTGAGGCATTCGTACCTTGGAGATCATAAGTTTTCATTCTCAAGTGGAGTTGTCTTGTATGAAGTTGAGTGAAAAATTTAGCAAGTGGGCCCGCTCAGGAAAGTGTGAATGGAACCCAGGAGGGATAAATCCATAATTCAGGGATCAAATAATGAAAAAGTAACAAAGGTAACCAAAGTGTTTCATCTTGTACAAGGATAGATAAGGATTCCTTAAAACAAATTAGAGTTTGTACTGCCGACAACCTACAGTGTGGTTTATGGAGAAAAACAAAGTTGTTCAAAAAAGGTCATCACCATTTTAAAGTCTGCAATGCCCCTATAGCCAAACATCCTTTATTTGGCCATGCCCTAACTCTGTTGTCAAATTTCAGAGATCTACCATCAAATGCCACATCTTTCACAATCCCTGTGTCTATCAGTGTGCAATACTGTTGTTTGGCCCATTGGTCTCCAACGGGCCAAGTCCAGATGACAAATAAACCAAATAGGTTTTTGGAAGGTCACTACTTGTTCCAAGGGACCAAAAATAAGATTTTTGTTAAGTTATGGTATTTAAAAAATGACTTGACAAGCAGTCAATGTGGGATGGGACAAAGGGAGGAAAACTTATTTTCATTAATGCTCTTGATTGAGTTAGATAAGGGTGGGGGGAAAAGTCAGCGTCATCTCCTTATTGTGTTGTGCCTTCCTTAAGCAGGAAGACACAATGGATCATTGTCCACTGTAGTCTGTTGTTGAGCTGTTGTGGAAAAGGGTTAACACTTGCCTGTAATATCGGCATACTTTGATGGCTTTTTAAACCAAACTAAGGTCATAGATGCAACATGGGATCCCGCATTTGCTGATGAGGTCAAAGGTCACATACCAATGTCAAAGGTCATGCAATGGTCAAGTATAAAATTGCCTTCAGCATTTTAAAATTCCTAATAGGTCAAAGAGATTTCATAGCTTTATGCCCCGCGCGGGAGCGGACTATGATGTGGATAACTTGACAGACATGGAGTTTTTGCTGAATTGAAGCCTGAAGACCTGTCAATAACCATTTTTTCATGACAATGAAAATGATGAACATGCTAAAATTACGTAATGGTTGTGAGAACATGGCCATAAATATTAATGCAAAGACACAATAGTTTTTTTGTAATAAATGATGATACCAGTGTGAGATAGATTGTTTTTCATGTTTTTTTTATACAAATTTATATTGGATCTGTACAAGGTTCATTCCACGTGTTTAAGGGGTTAAATTCAGGCAGTTGGGCGAAGTGCCCGCAGTAGGCCTGGTTATAAATCATTTGGATATTCAGAAATATTGACATTTCTTGACACTGACATCATGCTTACGAATGGGTTCCGAGTCGACTATTTAGGTATTACAGTAAACTTGAACAAGAGTATAGTGAACTTGAGTTAAGTTTACGATACCACTATTTATACCCTCAGTTTTTCAATAAAAGTCACATACACTAGCATGTTTTTGTTTGGAAAATGTTATTTATCCTCAATTCTTGGCTGTTTTCGGATGTTTTTAAATAATTCTGCCATTTTGCGGCGGGGAATACATTGGTGCCCAGCACCAAAATGTTTCTTTGTATTCACAGTATTTGAATAAAAAAAACATATTTGGGTTGGGGAGGCCCCTGAGGTGGCCAGGTCAAATGTGCCTGCTGCCATATCAGATGGCAAATTGGTTCCTACTTGTGACTATTTTTTTTTTTTTTCTGCTAACAATCACTTCAGTTTCAAGTTACTTTTATAGTCAATAACATGATACAGATAGAACCTGGAAAGTGAGCTTGAAAGATTGGGGTTTCATGTTACTGTACTGTACTCATTATTTTTGAGGTTGTTAACAAGGCTGTAATTCTGAAGTGGAGTTAAGTCAGCCGAGGCAATTCTGTAGTAACCGTGGAGATGCATAAGTTCATTTCTCAGTTGGATTTTCTTGTATGAGCGTTGAGTGAAACCTTTAGCAAGTGTGCCCCTCATGAAGTGTGAATGGGAACCCGGAGGATAAATCCATATTCCAGGGATCATATGAAAAGGTAAAAAGGTACCCAAAAAGTGTTCATATCTTGATTCAAGGATAATAAGGATTCTTAAAAAACAATATAGTTTGTACTGCCTACAACCTACAGTGTGGTTATGGAGATAAAAAAAAAGTTGTCAAACGGTCATCACCATTTTAAAGTCTGGTCAATGCCCCTATACCAAAATCTTATTTGGATCATGCCCTAACTCTGTGCCACATTTTCAGAGATATGTCCATCAAATGCACATTCTTGCACAATCCACTGTGGCTTATCAGTGGTGACACATACTGGTGTTGGCCCATTGGTACCCTTGACCCCGGAGGTCAAAAGTCAGAAACAATATTTGGATATATAGTAAAACACTAATTGTATCAAGTCTTGCAAAGAATGTCACATTTTGGACTGAGTTTGTGAGAGTACAAGTAATAGCACAAACCTACTCTACAAAATTGAAGTTTGAGAATGAAAAAGACATGATAGCTCAAGATGACAATTTTGTTCACATCATTTCCTTGGTAATCCTTGTGCACCCTCGGGCTTTATATTCCAACCTGAAGTACCGCAAGGCTATTTCCGCCATTTTTTTGCTGGAGGGAAACGGTTTCACCCGCAGTGCAAAGCACTAATTGCTTGGTATTGCCAGTGGGACTCAGGAAACACTTTTGTATTGCTTCTATTGCCATTTTGACGTTGTTTTTAGCAGGTACACTGTGATGTGTTAGGGTTAATATGCACTCAGGATTTGTCCTTAAACCAAACTGTCTCATAAAAAATCTTAGAATCTTTACAATTTTTGTACAATTTTACAAATATACCTTCATATGATTAACTTTTCTCTTTGTTTATTTTTCCTTCAGTTACTGTGAATGAGGTAGCACCAGACCATGTAGGATGCCTTGCACACAACTACTTCACAATGTCGCGCATCCCCTTGCCTAAAAAGCCCAGTGCTCAATGGTCATCTTGAAGATACGACAGGCACACAAGCCTATTGGTGGAATCCAGAAGATACAAAAGCATGCATGGGATAATATCCATACAAGGCAAACTGTAAGCAGATTTGTGTGTTATCATTATTTAAATGTGCTATTTTGTGTCCTAATGCCTTCATTTTCGTTTATAATTCAAGCAAAGGTTATTTCCAAAATTTCCAGTGATTCTGATGATGCGTTTTGATTTTATGAGCAAATGTTCGTCATCATGCTATATCCCATATGTCTGTTTACGACAGAAAATACATTATATAATAAAAAGTTGCTTATTTCTTTGAGTAGATTGAATAGCATTGAGATGGCACTCAGTTCAATGATATAAATCTTCAATTTGTTTGTAGGTATTCGGAGACGAGGCTGTGGATCACGAAATGCCCCTTTACATTGGTTATAAATACTCCATGGAGTCAATAAGTTGTATTATACAGAATAGGAAAAGTGAAATGTAGTTTGATCACAAAATACATGGCACTAAATTTTGGAAAAAATAAAATATAAAAAAGAGCATACAAGATAGGATTGGCACTGAATTTTAACCTATAAGTGAGTCCTACATTGTACATATGTAAACATTGGACTAACCAGACCTTGCAAATGAGGGGGGGGGGCACAAGGTGCTGAGGTATTTTCTAAGGGAGCGTAATTTGGGGGTCCTCCATAGACACTCTACAAATGGTCAGTTCATGGGGCGGGGGCTGGGGCTGGTTGAGGGCAGGTTTCTGAGAAGGACTCTTCCACAAAAAAATTAGTCACGATCAAAAACCTATGTTACTAGAGCATCAGTGTTGTTGTGTGGTGCAAGTAAGCCTTCTGTTTTTACTGTATTTTGGCTGCCAGCTGTGAGCTTGTGCAAATTGTTTCTTATTTTTAGAACAATTTTAAGAGGTGACAACACAATTTTGACAACTGATATAACTAGGGACATGCAAAGCGTTATTACCACAAATCCTGTAAAATCAGAAAAATCCATTGTGGGAATCTTGCCATATAGCCTACAAAGGTTATGATTTCTATGTTTATTCGCACCCTCTATATGCCATTTTCCTAGAAGACAATGTAAAACTAATTTTTAGAAAATCAAATAATTTTGCCCCGCATGAAATTTTACAACAGGATGTAGTTTGTTGAATAAATAATCAAATCATTGTCAAAAGTGTCTCGCCCATTGATATTTGTGTGTTTTTATAACATTCTGGTTTTGTCCCATAATAAATAGACTTTCAAACAGCTGATGACACAAGCAACAATTCTTGCATTTCGCAAACGGGGTGTGCTGGCCAGTGGTGACCCTTCCAGTGGAATTTTTGATCACATTGATTGTTTGTGAATGGTGAGAATTGATAATATGAAAAAAGATATGAAGTGGACCTTTAAAGCCATGTTTCAGTCCATGAGCTTATTAATTGTACGGTAATTAAGGTACGACGGTCTATAACTTGCAGATACGATTTTCTTACATTCAGAAATTACAAGTGTATTTTAAAAATGTCATAGGTGCTAAGATACTGTTTTGGATCAAGAAAATAGAACATGCAGATAGGTCATCATGATATCTGGGTACTATTTAAATTTGATTGGCTTAATTGATCTACATCCCTGTTTTTCAAAAATAGCATTGTGAGATGCACAGCTATGACATTCTTGCATTGATAACTGTAGTAGACTAAGAACATTGCATCTACCCAAGTACCACTTTCTTGCACACACCACAAAAACACAAAGTGCAGAAAGGATGCCTTAACCCCCTAACACGCCACGCACTCCACCTGACAAAGCATTTGACCAGAGGTAACCACTAACCAGCAAAACATTCGGAGCTCTAGATGTATGACCAGCAGTTTAGAGCAGAACGTGTGCTTGTTACTGCTGGTAGGACGTTTACCCTCTAGCGAAAATTTTTCAGAAACGGTTGTTAGCGTCTCACTGGCAGTTAAAAGCAAATGGTCTCTCAAGGTGAACACATCACGGCAGTAAAGAGCTAAAGGTCTCCCAACAGAAAAGCGTCATAGCAGCATTTTGTTTTTGGCAATCTCCTGAGGGGGAAATTGTCCCACTGGCAGTAAGCAGCTTTTGGGTTTTTCATGGCGGTATTTCTTTGTTCGCCAAACTTTACCTTGCCAAATTCGGTAGTCAAACGTACATGCAACGTTCAGGAAAGAACCCCAAAGTACTTAGGGGGAATAGTGCAAGATGGGATGGGTTGAAAATGGCGTCCGGATCTCTCAAAAGGCAAACACATCACACCGGTAGTTACAGGCATCTTCAGTTTAAAAAATGAATTCAGTTGTTTTTTTGGCCCGAATTTACGCATTTTCATTTATTTTCGCCCGATTTCTTTGTTTTTGTTGGATTTCACACGGTTTTTTTTCCGCTTTCAGTTTTTTCCCCCCAAAAGTACATTCTCATGCATGCAGTTAGCAGCAAATTAAAATTTTAGATCTCTCATGGGGGAAACGCCCCACTGGCTCTTAAAAGCAATGTCTCTCTTAAGGGAACATGTCTGAACAGCAGTTAGCAGCAGTGACAAACCCTTTTCATCTTACCTTTTTTGCTTATCGGCAAAAATCAGCAGTGAAAAGATCAAAATTGCTGCTAATTTCATCTCTGACCTCTTAGGGTCAATTAGTAAATATGTTGTAAGTTGGCTTAAAAGAAAGTAAGTTGATTCATACTTTAACATGTGGGTTCGTCCACCAAGCTGTTCCTTGAAAATGCTAAAAATGGGGATATGACAATACTATTCATTTTCCTTGAAAGTGTTCACATTCATCAATTTGAATTGACATACAGTCTAATAGGTACTTGGCCTCTTAACCCACAATATGAAGCTTCAATTTAGAGTTTCCAACTTCTTTTTCAGTTCAAGTATACTGAAGAACACATTCCCACAAGACAGTGTTAATGCGGACACCTTGGATACTGATGAGGAGGTTCCTATGGATACAAGCATGTCAGATGACTTGGACAGCTCAGCTAGTGTGTCAATCATTCCATCACAGGAGCACCCCCCAGTTCCAGTCAACCTAGGCAGTTCCTCAGATTTGGAAAGTAGCACAAGTTCTTCACCTAGAAAGAAGAAGAAAAAGAAGCATAAACACTCTAAAGAAAAAGCTGATGCTGGATTATTTATGAAAGTAGAACCCTCAGTTGATGCATCTATTGATAATTCTCTAGATGTGAAACCTCCAGATGGTATTTTCCAACTTAAATCAAGTAAGAAACATAAGGACAAGAAAAAGAAGAAACTGCATGTTAGCGATGACACCCTAGAACAACCTGCCATGCCTAAAATGCCAAAGAAAGAAACATACCCAGACCTTTCTCTGGATAGCAGTACTTCAGACTTAAAGAGCGATTCTTCATCAACATCTTTCAAGAAAAAGAAGCATAAAAAGTGCATCAAGTACACCTGGAAGTATGAAAAACAGGGATGAAGGGAGTAACATTCTTGTTAAAAGAGAACCTGAATTGGAAAGAGATGAACATAATGGAAAGGTAGAGGATGGTTTGTTACAAAAGTCAGGTAAGAAAAGGAAACATTTGAAGAAAGAAAAAGGTGATGAGGGAATGTCACCAACGATAAAACAGGAAGGAGATGCTGTTGATGGCATTTCGGATAGAGGAGAACAAAGAACTTCGTATGACAAGACACACAAGAAAAAGAAACACAAGAAGCACATCAAGAAGGAACCTGACAGGTACATGTTACCTTCACCAGAGGTAAGCCAAGATAGTGGAAGTAGCGATGGTGCAAAAACAAATAATAATTATCTTCCATTGGCTGTGAAGAAAAAACACAGTAAATCACATTCAGCAACTGGTGGTGATTTGGGTAAGTCAAAGAAAAAAGTCAAAAAGGAAAAGTTGTAAGTCAATAATGAATGGTGAGGAGTGGCTTCTAACTCGACCATCGTTGACTGCTGGTTCATGGCGGTTGAACCCAAGGCCTGTGGGCTGTTCCCGGTTAACTTCTTTAGAATAGGCATGAACACGCTTATTTTTACTGATTATTACCAATAATAAAAGAGAGCGAGTTGGCGGATGCTGTTTTGGCACCTACCAAGGTCAAAGTTCCATATTTATAAAAATATTAGAACTGTGCACTAGTACTTTGTTAAAAACAGCACACTTCTAATAGCAACTATGAACATACTATAGCTCATGCTGTTTTTAGAAGCCATATTGAAAATCTGCAAAAAAACATAACTGATCTTTGTGATGGTATACTTTCTGGAAAAAAAAAAAACACATGCCGGACGATGTTCTTGGATGTCTAAGGATCATTTTATTATCAAGGGTTGCCTGGCAAAATCAAAGAGAAAGTGCAATTTTCTATGCTGTAAGGTTTATGTATAATTGGCTTGGGCAGTAACATTTAAGCGTTTGTCAGTGAGCTTGTTGAATCAAGATGGCCGTCGGTCCTTCAGCCTTCAGTTAAACCAAAGTTTTAAATTCAGTTTGTCCCCGCTAAACGTGGGTGGCCGTTTTCATTGGAAAAAGGCAGTTGAAACCACTGAGACCATCTGGTGGTTCAGTTTTGAAGCCACTCTTAGAGTAAATTCACAAGGTGTTTGTATCTGATACAGTACAAATCGTTGTGTGAATGCAAGGTTCTTAATGGCAATAGCTGCCATGTGATACCCTCTGTGTTCTGCCATGTATTAGGATAACTATCCATTTATTTTTCTTCATTAGTGGCTCTCTTGAAATGGTTCTGCAGCAATTGTCCCTGAAACACCATTTTCATAGCACTAGACCAAAGACTTATAGTGTGTTTGATTGGAATTTCTGGACACACGCAGCTATTGCACATAACGACCATTCTGCATTCTTATGATGAAATATCTTCATAAAGGGGTTCTTTTTTCTTTTTGTAGCCTGGCTCCTGACTTTGTACTCTTGTTTAAGCTGTCTGGAGAACTATTGGGCATCAATAGAGTATAGTAGGGTTACTAACTCAGAATCCCATTCTAGAAGTTTGTGGAAAAAGGTTTGAAGATGTTTTTCCATAGTTTGGAAGGGTGCTGAATCAGAAGTTTTGGGTCCAACCTCTGTGAAATGTGGGGAACTTTGTAAAATAAGGGGGTAAAAATTATGTAAAACAAGGGGGTAAATTTGAAATCATGGTCAAATTGTGTTTAATAAATGTACACTAATAGTTTAATAAAATGAATTGTGGCATTCAGGTTGAAATGGCGGAGCATCTCAAATGTTTAAAATCGTCAAGTCCCATCACATTTGAATGAACACAAATCCCTGGGGGTGGTGGGATTTGACCTCATAAGTTGACAAAAAGTTCTCTTTTGAGCAAACAATGCTTCAGAAAGCTTATTTATACCATTACCAACCCCCCCCAAAAAAAAACCTTCAAGGTTTCCTCTACCAAGCCATTTTGGCTTAAACTAAAATATGTTTGATTTTCATTTCCTCCCATGCTAAACGGAAAGCAAAATTCAGTTGCTCACTTTAATCTACAGATTGCTGCCCATTCACAAAATGCCACTGATTCCCACTCGGAAATAGCGATAAAATCCTAACATGTTGAAACAACTGGTATTAATTTTATTATGGTCAACCTTCAAAACGTCACGCCATTGACAAAGGCAGTTCAAGGAGGATGTGCAGTGATTCATTGTTTAGGACAGTAGATACAGTTCCAACTAAAATCTGGTTTGGACCCGATTACTCGTTGAGCAAACCACTGGTTGGGTTTGAAGATTCCCCTAAGCATATGTTTATGTAAACAAATTTTTCTGAAATTGCATGTAAACTTCAATGTAATGTTAATTTTCAATAATTATGTAAAATTTAAATGAGACACACTGGTACATTCTGCATATTTTTTTTTGTCTGGAAGCAAATGGTTAACCGCGATGGTATATTGTTTTCCTTTATCATTATATATCAGGTGTCACCAGATATAGTCTAGTGGAAATATCCATTAAGATTTCATGTAGCAGAAGTCTGTGAGCTGCATAATCACACAGTGGAAATCTGTTTCCCAAGCAACCATCTGCATACGTGAAGGACATGCCATAATTTTTCGTGACCCTAAAAACTAAATGTTCTAAAAAGTGTTGAAGGAAAAATGATCTGATGTAATCATTCTATTTCCTTGTCTGTCTTAATTGGCTGGCTTTGGTTGTTGATCAGATCTACATTATTGTTTGGTTTATCATCATTATGCCTCCAAAGAAATATAATTAGATACAGGGGCGAGACTAGACCATTCGGAGAATCAATGGTGTCCTGGTGGTGATCTTGGTTAAAAGCACCCACAAGTTTGATTCCGTACAGTTTTTATGCCACCAAAGTTAATCTATTGTCTTATCTTCCATTTATAGACCGTATTCCAATAGCCCGCATGTAACTACAAACATTCCACCTGTCAATGATCCCTGTGCAATCGCTAAACATGAATCGATTGACAGCTTAATTAATTGTAGTCCTGGAATGTAATGCATCTTGTCCCCAACATGTCTCGTGGCTGACTGCCATATTGAATACTGTCTATTGAGAAATGTCTTCACCTTATTCTTTGTCCACAGCAAAAATCACTATAGCCAACTTAAATATGTTCAGCAGGCATTTTCTCTTCATTATACAGCAACAGCATCCTTTTATGGTACGATTGTCTCTCCCAGTCCATGTTAATTAGCTGGAAGGGGATTTTCCACCTGCAGGTGTCTTCTAATCAGTGACATTTCCAGACCTTTTCAAGGGGGGGGGGGGGGGGTGTTTGGTTGCCGGCAAAACTGCCATTTCGACACAATTTCTAAAATTTTGATTTTTTGAATTGTGTCGGTAGTAAAATGGACAGCTTTGCTGGCAATACTAATTTTTTACCGTCTTTCAAAAATCTGGAGGGTGGGCCAATATCATTACTTATACTGCTATTAGGCAATCGGAAGTAATATCTTAAGACAAAATCAGTAACAAAATTTAATTTCATTAAATTTCTACCTACATGCTATTTTGTAAAGAAATCGCACTTGAGACTTATGTGCAAATATCATCTCATTTATTTTTTCACACATCCACAATCAATAGTTACACCACCTTTTCCTTATACATCAAAGCATAGGGCATGTGTAGTCATAGATTTGAGAATTACATGCATCATCATAATTATTTTACATATTCTACCAATTTAAACATCAAGCAAAAACCATTTCTCTAGCTGATTGTTTATAAAGCATTGAACTGCTCACTGGACTTGTCTGAATCAATTATTGTCCATATATTTAAAACGTTTGCAGACTCTACTCCTAAAGGATAGAACTGATTTAGCTGGTATTCGACCTTTTTTTTTAAGGTACCAGCATGAACCTGTGATCAATTTACTTGCTTTCATAGCACGGAAGGATTTATGATTAAATGCAATTATACAAAATGTTAACTTTGCACAAAATAAACTACTGAAAAGAGACATATGCTTATATAATCGGAGAACTTTGCAGTGGTTAAAATAAGTAACCAAAAATCAAATGAGGTTCCAAAATTTTACCTCTCAAAAGCTTGGTTCAATCCAAGTAAAAACCTATTGTTGGTACTGCCCAAGCTCATGGTCTGCAGCAGTGCTGCATGAGAAGGATACACTGGCAGCCCCAAAGGGAAATGGGGCAAGCAGTAGTTAGCCGGAGAAGGATACACCGGCTTCCCCGAAGGAACATGGGGCAAACAGAACAAGCTTTTTGTTAGCGGACAATGAGCTTGGAACCGCCCAACACTCCTCATAACATTTTGACGTACCCCACCCCATATCAAACATTTTAAAGCCCCTCCAAATTATCACACAAGCCAACACGAGGAGGTAGGTCCACAAGAGGGCTTACTGTATTTTGCGAAACGAAACAGAACTCCCATTGGATTACACGCTTTATTCCGTCATGCATGCATAACAGAATAAAGCGTGTAATCCAATGGGAGTTCTGTTTCGTTTCATTTCGCAAAATACAGTAAGCCCACAAGAGAACCCACTCAATAATTTCAGACATCCCCATGCCAAAATTAGCACAACAAGAACAAAGGCCCCGGCGTCATCCAATGCAAGAGCCACGGATAACAAGTACCGTGTCCAAGTGGCATACCGCGAAATTTGAGATTTTTCCCATGTAATCATACTTCTCAAAAAACACAGCTGCACAACACCTGTGTGAATGCTTGCAGGGATGTCGGAATTAGGAGCAATGGCAAACAATCTGTCGTCATTTGTAACTGGGATGACCACAAATGAATGCATTAACCCGCCTTAATTAGGTCTCGGCGACTCGCCACCGGTCCACTAGCTTTTTATCTTACCGCCTGTGATGTGCGATCTATAACAAATTAGGTTACTTGTTAATACGTAACCTTTCTTCCTTTAATACAGATGTTGCAGTCAAGTCAACATTTTGCCAATGGAGGTCTGTAAATGGGGGTGTCACACCCCCCACACTAGGAACGGCCCTGCTTCCAATTGCTACTCTGTGCGTACATGTTTAGGAGAATATAGCAAAAATCTTTCTCTTTGAAATATTACACTAACTGCATCTTGGAGTGCACTCTAAAAATAAAGGCATGCTTCAAAATTGGTTGACTTTAAACACAAAAGACAGTTGGCATTTCATTATTAAAAAACCTAAATGACAACATACCTATTTCCAAAGGGGTTTGCTCCTCTGTACCAACATTGGTGTTCATTATTGTAGGGCTTTGGCGAGTTGAATCATTGGTTTTAAAGAAAACATTTCACTGCTTACTCATAAAATAAAATAAAATTATTGCTTTAATATTAAGTGTTGGCAAGAACATGAATTCAGGGATTTATGAATTTGATACATGAACGATAAAACTTCATTGATGTTACTGGTCGTTGCCTTCTTTTTCTGTAAAGTTCCCAGAAGGCTACCATCAAGAACAAAAAAGATACAGTCCTGTTAGGCGTGGATTGGCCATCTCCACCATCTTGAACTTGTCAACATGTTCTTTGTTGGAACAATCCAATGATTGTTCCCATCCTTCACATAAGCATGTCAGGTCATAATACTCTTGCCCTCACAGAACAGACTTAACCACCTGGTGTGACATGGTTCCAGGGAGCAAATTTTGTAACAGCCCGTTGTCATTCCCTGTCTAGTTGGAACATCTACCATCTTTCCCCAGAAATGCTGGCATCTTTTAACACAGCTTTGGTGCACTTGTTCTACCAAGAAATTGAGTCCATATCTTGCATCTAAGAGTAGCGTCATTCCCTCATTTTATCTCTCCCTCCCTGCCACCATCACAGGGCCCTGCCATGGCAGGACCTCAAAATTATTTCTCTCAATGGCAGAATTGAAGGCTGATATCTGCAAAAGGTCCTCTATATTGTGCCCCACAACCGTCACTTCATTGTATTTTGCTTTCATTTCCACACTTGGTTTCTGGGTGAGATGTTTGCCTTGCCCTATCCATAAAGGAAATTATTTACAGCATGGTGATTCATGGCAAAGGTTATCTGAAATGATGTTGATTGCTTCTCGTATGATTGTCTGGCCATTTGGGCAATTTATAGAACGCAATATTAGGATGCAGAGTGGATGGCTGTTTTCCCCAGTGAGCTGCTGGATTTCCCCCCCCAACCTTTATATTGCCACAGTTCTAATTTTGAGCTAAAGTCACATAACAAAGAGTATGGTGGTCTTTGTAGTATTTCAAGGCACATGCTTTCTGAAATTGTTGGTACTGTGTACTGATCTAGCAACGAACATGTGTTTTTCAAAAGGTCCAGCTTTATATTTAGTTATTGACAGCATTTTCAACATCGCTCTTTTACACATTAAGTTTTCTGATTTTCTTTATCCAAAACCTTTACATTCCATTTTTGTTGAGGACAGAAGAAACAATTTTCTTCATGGCCCAGGACCCACAATTGTTGTCACCCCACCTAATCACTTTTCTGCAGGAGTGTAGCCATGTGTTCATGGGCAATAGCAACTTCCTTACATAAGATTCCAGATCCAGATTTAATTCAAGTGATGTGCATGTCAACATTAGTTTTTAGGTTAATTTAAAACCAAAGTTTAAATACAGGTTTTGCCCCCGCTAAACGGGGTGGCCAGATACACTCCATCAGCAAGATGCTGGGTGAGGATTTATTGGACAAAAAGATAATTGGCCGGATGCTCTTCCTGACGTTCAATCCACAGTTTCCGGCCGTGGGCCCAGCCTTAGGGCGACCAGCCCACAATGCAAAGGCCGCATGTGATGATGGCCTCCATTAGCTTCTCAAGAACTGACCGGCCCTTGTAGGTAGATCTTCTTTGTCATTTCTACCAGGGTAAACCAGCTACCCTCCTCATCAGATTCCTTAGAAAACCCAAAATGGGCGGTTGCCGGTTAACACGCCGACAATCTGCCATGGGACAGGTAGTACTGTTACCCGGCTACCAGTAGCAGGCCATATAGGAACACATGGCATGGACACATAGAAAACTGGCCTGACCATATTAACTTTTGTTTGACTATATTGTCAGGACCCACACACATCTGAAGGTCTGGTTAGAATGTTGAATGGCTTAGTGATGCTTTTTTTTTTAACAACATTCATCATGGCCTGCCAAAACTATCAAACAGTTGCATTGCAAACCGGACCTCAGCACTTTTATTGATGTGATCATGCTGCCAACTTCCAGAATGAAACAAATCATATTTACAAAACCAAGGTTTGCGTGGGAAAACTTCAAGGTCATAAAAGGAATATATTTTTAAAATCAGAAAAAAATAAAAACATTAAAAAAAAAATATGTCATGGTCTATAAAATAAAAAAAATACATATTGGTTCAAAAATCTAGGGATCTTGATGGGAACTTCATGTTCACTCTGTGATTGGCAGCCCACTCAATGCAGTCCTCGGAAAGAGGCTTGGTAAATCGTGTTCCGAACTCGGTCTCTATGACAGTACAGGTGGTATGGTAATTGTTTGGCATCTTTGCAGATATGATATCACCAAAGATCTTACGGTCTACCAATTGTGATTTCAAGACTGTCTTGTCTTTGTTTTTTGGTCAAATTTGGTTTGAAAATGCATCACCTCCTGACTAGGCTGCTTGTGAAAAAGTCCAAATTAGTCATTATTAAAATTAACATTTCAATTCCAATAACTGAGCATCTTTAGTTGCCTTATCAAGCTCAGATGGACCTCATTCCAGCATATGTTGTTTCAATTTGTAGGTTAAGTAGTTGCCACATATACTCAGCTTATTATATGCTCATAGATTGTGTTATTCTAAAAATGGTTATTGCTCTACGGGTTGGCAATTTAAATGTAGATGGCTCTAAGGTAACATCCTGTAGGTTGTTGGCTCAGGTCAAGCTGAAAAACACCACAAATGTTAGTAGGCATTCAACACTTTGGCTGTTTCGTCATAGCTCAACCAAGTTCTTTGTATCCTTTGTTCATTGTCAAATGCAATAAAGCAAGAAATCCTGTGGGTAATGCTGGTGTCTTGTTTTCTGTTTGGTCACGGTTTCTCTTCGCACAAAAACGTTTGACAGTCCACATTATGACCCGATCCCTTTTTTCTGTATACATGCTATCCAAATATTGAACAACTCTATTTTTCCTGGCCCTCACCCTACTAACCAGGAAGTGAACTCCAGCATTTTTTGCACATTCTTTGTTGGCACTAAACATGCCTATAACTTCTTCAGCATCAATGTTATGACTTCGAGCAGAAGCAGTTTCATTTACTAGATCACTTGTTATTTCCATGTCAAAGTAACGTTTGTACTGTCTTTCCATTACAGCGATGAAAGCCCTCAGACATTCACCCATCATTTCTCCAAAAGCTTCTGAATTCACTGGCTGTTTTCTCAGACTTGCTACTACAGGATCTGTGCAATCCAGTGGTCTTCCGAAGAAATCTGTGGTGTACCCTAGTAAAGCTAGTGGATTCTCTACAACTTCCTGCAGACAAGAAAGTAGTGACTTTATGATGTTGATTCCTTCTATATGACTGATTTCAGCTGCTGTATAAAATACTGACATCCAGGTCCCTGACAAAAGTAGCCCAAGGCAAATTCAGCATTTCAATACATGATACACTAGAAAACTTTATTATAACATTCATAGAAAATATTCTACTCACCTTCAGCGATTTTGATGCCAGTTTTGTTGACCGAACCTCGAAATTGCACTGACTTCTCACTGCATGACTGGTACTTGTGCAATTAATCTGAGCCATATTGATTATTTTGTGAAGTGACCTTAGGTCAATTGATTAGTACACAACGTCATCAAAATATGTGTAAATTGGGGAAAAACATTATAAACGTCATTAAAAGCACAATTTTTAGGGTCTCGATACCAGCGAGATGGCCATTCTGACAAAACAAAATGAGGCTAATGTAGAAGTAAGGACGAAGTTGCCGAGAGCGAATTAGAGAAATGGCCGAGGATATTGACACGATCGTGTCAATAGCCATTTCAGACGAGGATTCATAACACTATGATGCGTGTCAATAGCCATTTCAGGCGAGGAGAGGACACGATGATCGGGCAATAGCCAGTTTCAGACGAGGATAGTGCCACGAGAACAAACTTGGTAGCACATATTTGAGCAGAGTGCGGTCTTAGGGTTTTGTTGGCACATCCAACTGTGCTGCTGCCACCCTTTACCCATTGAATACGTTGGCTCTCTCCATAGCTAAAAACAGTGGCTTCTATAACTCTTTTAAATTCATTCCCGACTGTATGGCTAGCTGCCATCATTGTTGTTAGCTTAAATCTCTCCTTCCAAGGAGCACCGTGTAGGGGATGCTCCAGGACCATATGTTCCAGGACCATATGGTCCTGGAGCATTAGTAATCTGCAGAAATATTCCCAAGCAAATTTTATGCGCATGCTCCATGCCATATGGCCAACTATCGTCCTGTAGGCAGTAGTTGATTTAGAATAGTTCCTTCCACTGCTCCAGGAGCATATTTGGGCATCAATGCCTCAGGCCTGGACTATTGTGTATGCAATTATTCTCCAGGAGCAATTCAAATATGCTTTTTTTTTTCATATTATGCCCAGGACCATATTGCAAATGTGGTCTGACCATATTTGACATATTTGTTTTTCCAAATTATTTATGCCCCAGACCATACAGAGTGGTCCCAAACAAAAAAGTTTTACACTTTTTCGTCTGCAAATTTCTCAAAGTCGGTAGACTATCAAAATAGTTTTGAAGGTACTATTAACTACAATATCTTGTTGGAACCTGGTGAAAACTGCATTGAAAACAAGCTGAAATGTAAACAAAATGGCCAACATCTGATAAAAAAGGTCAAAACTACTTTGCACACTACACGTCAAGTCTCTGGCACTCTGTGGCGTTCACATTATATATCCAAGATTGATACACACTTTGAACATGCACCCCGCTTGGAACTTGGTATTTGATAATAACGACAAAGGTAAGAATAGACACCCCTCAAATTATTCAATTTTATCTTATACATTTAAAAATAAAACGGCTACAATGTTTCTTCTTTATGATCTTGTCCCACACCATGCAAACTTCGAAATATACATCAGAGTCTCGATCATTCTGGCAAGACACATACATGTAATCTTTTCAATTTAAAATCCTCTCCCCATTAAATCAACTTAATTATTGTGTAAATAGTATAGGCATTTCAGTTCAGTTTCACGGTTTGAGATATTCTCTCATTATTTTCAACGGTAAACACCACCACTTTCACACAAACTCGAAGGGTGGTCATTAGTTTAGTTAAGGAGTAGGCCTCCATTCAACGCACTGGTATTGTTTTCTGTTCAACATAATGGTTTTTCCCCATAGAATACTTGTGTGCAAAGTGGGTTTTGACCATTTTTTTTCACTATTGGCCGCCATTTGTTATTTAGCTTTGTTTTGAACGCCGTTTCACCAGGTTATAACAAGATATTGTAAATTAATAATATCTTCAAAACCTGTAATATGTCCTCCACTTTTGATATATTTGCAGATATAAAAAGTGTAAACGCCTTTTTGGACCACACTGTATAACCTGGACCAGATAGTCCTGGAAGCATAATTTGGGACAAAATCTCATAGAAGCACACCTCACAATACGCCTATAGGCTCCATAGCCATTCACTTTCTCACAACGATGATCGGTCAAGCGCCACTTCGGGTGACGTTATTGACAAGATCATTGTGTCAATAGACACTTTCTAGAGCAAATTACAAACACAGACCATGCAATTCTAGCTTCATCTGGTATAATTGATTCCATGAGATTCTTCGCCTTTGGCCATCAAGATCTACTGGTGTAGGCAATGACCTTCGTGTCCATCAGGCGGGTCTTCTGAGAGAGCACAGCTCCTAGACCAATATGACCTGGTGTCTATCTCTAAGATGAATGGGAGATGGAAGTTTGGATACCCTAAGATTGGGGCACGTGTCACTTTTTTTTTTATCTATGGCCTCAGTATGGCAATCTGTCCATGCCTTTTGTACATCAAGTTTATTAATAAAGCTAATAACATGTTAACTGTTAATTGATAGGCGTTTGTGACATTATACAAAAGACATTATTACCATTGTGAACTTGGCGGATCAGATGATTATTGAATGGCCGGTCAAGCCCATGAGTGTTTGAAACATTTTCTAAGAGTGGCGTCCCCAAGATGCTGCGGTTGTTTTCCAGTCGGGCTTAGAAAAACCTTTGTATGGAGGTTTGTGGGCGGTATCTGAGATATATCTATCCAGGTTTGTCCACATGTTGTTGTCAAGTACCACCTTAAAGGAACAATGAGTACCAATAGTTTTGTGATCTAGAACCTAAAAGATAAAAATATAAAAAATGCATTATGTAAAAATGATTAGGTTTTAAGGACATACACATTTGTACATGTATACCTGCAGATTGACCAGAAATTAACATAATATAGAATTTTGAAATATAATCCACAATGGGTTTGAAAACTAAAGATATGTTGCAGCAGTACAAGATGGGGGGGGGGGGGGTCACTTTGCGTTTGAGTAGGATATGTGGCCAGGTTTTTGAAACTCCACCCCAAAAATAAACAACAACGACAGATGTGCTCCCCATCCTTAAACCCTAAGTTATGAACAAACTGTATCTTTTCATGTGACATTTAGATACGGCTTCTATATTACCTGTGCCAATGATATCTTGTGATGTGAGTATGATAGTTCTTATATTATCATGGAAGGATCTTGAAGAAGGAACTGTCAGTCGTGTGGTATCTTGGGAGGAGGAGAATCGCAGTGACTCTGTGCGTTTGTGTAAGGTATCGAGATGTTATCTTTGTCTAGTGAGACCTTCACGTCATTTGAGCACTGAGATGCCATCTGACTTGACATCCAGTGATGTCTGCCCTAATAAGGGCATGTTCAGTCTGACATCAGGGACATCATATACGGTTGTGTCCTTGATGGGGATGATAAAAAAAATCCAGTGAGATAAAAAAGTTCCAAGGTGGTTCATACAAAGAATTTTTATGGGTTTGACTTCTTGTATCCTTAAATGAACCGAGTGCCAAAAGTAAATAAAGGAAAGGTAAACTGGATCAGACTTTTGAAGTATTTAAAAATAAGATTAGCCTATGCGTTATACAACAGTGGACCACCACATAAACAATGAAAAATACACTGGAGACACCCGTTGGTTGCCCTCATATTCTTGCACGTATCAATCACCATCGGCATGGATTCAGTACAAGCAAATGAAAGCGATCCACTCAATAGAAGCATGCATAATGAACACTCGCAGAGGCTCACTGACCAGTGAATATTCATAACTTCTAACTGCTATGCACTGGCTCCTACGTGATCATAGCAATATCCCACAGGAAAATTTCTGTTCAGATCAAAATCATGCCAAAAAGCATACGTCTTAATTTTGTGATTTCCAACTTCCAGAAGGGCAAAACAGAGGATTGTAGAATTGTAAAAATTCTATAAATGATAGACTATAATATTGGAGTATAGTATTTGTTCAACCATTTACAGATTCGGTCTTTGAGAAAATATTATATCAGTTGTACATTGTGAAAAATGTGAGTATTTTATACAATGAATATGACAACATTTAACACATTACAACTTAATTCATTATGTGATGGCTTCAGGGTCTTAGCAGCTTAACCTCATTGAGGCGTCATGTCTGGATCACCCCTGTCTTTCGCATTCTTCGATTGATATCTGCTATAGTAGATTGGGTATTGTCTTTCCTCATTGTTATAGTAGATTCAACCCATCGTGTAACCGAGGAAAAGCTTTGACACAGGTTAGCTTGTTAGGAGAGGAGGCAGATAAATGAAAACATATGGGCCCGATTAACTGTTTAATGAACGAACGAAGATAATCCTGGCCTTTATGTTAACATAGAGAATGCAAGACTTTGTGTTGCCTATTTCAACAGCACGTGCGCTCAAAAGCCAGGACATTCACTCACACCTGTTACATTGAATTCATAGGAGCAAATACGATAGTCAGAATGTATGCGAGATAATACAACAATAAACGCGTTGACGTCTTGACTTGAATGATTCAATTAAGCACAAAATTGTTTTTTCTCTGCTATCGGCTACATGTTTCATAGATTTAGCGTGGAATTTTTAATTCCATCCCATGCACATCCCCTCATACAATGCTACTACCTTCGGAAAAGTTACTATGAGGTGACACGGATGGGTGAATCTACTATAGCGCTCAAGCATTCCAGTTTGGCTAAAACAAATCCATAACAAAGAACTGGTTACACAAAACAGGGGATATTGTTATAATCTGCAATGTTAGCGTTTTTTTTTTTACCTTGGTCTACTGGCGACCCATATGAATTCAATAATGTATTACTCTACTCCATTTCTGTTAATACACATGATCTTGATCAATTGATGATACTAGAATCTGTTTTTTTTTGTTCACATATGATACAAGAGTTTATAGTAGTAGATTCCCAATGGATGGTAGAGTATGGGCGAGTTGGACTTGTCCAGTACTCAAAAATAGGGACAGAAATACCCAGAAAATCTTAGATTTTCTTCCTCGCAATACCAAAGAGACAGATTTGAAAGAAACTGTCCAACTACAAATAAAGTTTAGTTGTTCGTCCAGTCAATACTTGTTCTTTTTATACTATGTGATGCATAGTGTGTCTACCCCAGAATTGGTTTTAAAACATTGCCTTCCAACAACACATATCGTAAAGTTTTAGAAAGAAGTTCAGTCACCTGTGTGTACAATGCAGAACTTTTATCTTGACTATTATAAATCAGGCCTTTCACTGACGTCATCTGAAACTATTCCCTCTGAATTTAGTTTGCGCTATCTTTGAACATTCTAGGATTTATGCGTGGACTATTGATAGGGAATGTGAATGCCCAAACCGCTGATCGGGGTTGGCTATCATGGCATATAGCGCACATCATACCACAAATACCGGACTAAATTTTATCTACTAATCCCCTTCATTTATTACCTCCACCTACAAAAAAGTAGAGAGAGCTAGTCAATATCAACTGGCATCTCGGATAATACATATTATGTCATGGAGTAAATGATTTGACTGGTATTTATTCTTCAGTGATTTTACAAAGCATGGACATTATACAACACATCCAGGTGAAAGTGAAGGATTATGTATTGTATGTGTTTATGTTTTCTCGACTACACACACGTCCCTCTCTGATGTGGTTGCATATACGCCTGTACTGTGTTCTGTTTTGAATGACTGTAACTATGGGGAGCAAAGAGTGTACGTAAAAGTATTAATTTTTGCGTGTGTAATTTTTCGCGTTTTAGCGATTTTTAACATTTTGCGTTTTTAAATCGCTCTTTTCAGCTATCTTAAATAGACCTACACACAAAATAAACCCATTTTTTTTTTTTGGCCGGGTTTGGTAATTTCGCGCTAGCTCACAGAAGCGCGGAAAGCACGAAAATTAATGTTATGCGCGCGAAAATTTCCACTTGTACAGTATTGTTGGATGGACATCCAACAGTGAAATTTAAATTTTTATTGATTGACAATTTGAGCATCAGGATGCCTGGATTACGCTTAACTTGCACGCTGCAAGTGTGTGTGTCGCTGTGTGAAGAAAGTGTGACACAACACATAGCATTGTACACAGTACACGGCACAAGGATCATCAAATGTACACAAACTCAAAATATATGCACCTGAATCTTGAAATTGTCAATACCTGGTCAATCCAAGTACAAAAGAATTTTAAAACAAAACATGATGAAAGTCCAATATGATGAAACACCTGAAACTAGACTAGGTTCAAATCCTAACTCAAGGTAACGTCTTCCGGTTACCAGCCATTTTAGTTTTGTATCAAGTTGTTATCAAATGGCTCCACAAAACAGTTACACGAATTAAAAAATGCTGGATAGAGTCATTAAAACTTGTAATTAAGAGTTGGGAATCATGTGGCGAAAAAGGATTGAATTACGAAAGTATGAATCGAAATATTAACACGCGTGAGCTGATACAGGCTGGGACATAAGTAGTCTCGATATTAGTGCTGTGTTAAAAATGCCCGCTGTCTGATGTTATGCTCAATTCATGTTTCGTCTATCATAGAATCTAAATGCGCTACAGTTGAAACTAACTTTTCAGGCTGGTTTCAAGAGATTCAAGATGAAAAATATTTAGAATACTGTTTAAAAGTGCATAGCAATCAAGTACCATTTTTTTTACTTTTCAAATTATACTATCTGTTAGAAATTGCGCCACTAGACTGAAGTGCAGCTCTTGATAATCTCAATGAATGTTTGTTGTGGGGAAACAGTTGTTTGAAAGTCTAATTTATTATGACAAAAACCCCAGAATAAAACAAATATCAACAGCAATACTTTTGACAACTATTTGGGATTACTTAGACCCCACTGAATTCATATGTGTAAAAATTTGAAAATTTGGTTAATTACTTATGATACTGACTTCATTCTCCATTTTCTTGGTGCCAACTAGAAGTTGGAGAGGTCCGGTTATCTAGCATAACCATTACCAAAACAATGGTAGTAACACAAACTCCAAGAAATCCTTGGAAGTTCCTTCTCTGAAGTTGGCGTCTTCCATTCTGTGAATAGCACAGACTTTCTCTGGATCGGGCCCGATTCCAAGCCTGGAGAACAATGTGACCAGGAAAGCGTAGTGGCCTCTTGAAAGAGTTACACTTCTCAGGTTTCACTTGATGTGAAGGTGCTCAGCATGGTACGGACCATATTAAGGTGTTTGACAGTTTCCCTCAAACTGGACACCAAACAAGGATGTCATCAAGATATATGAGGACCTTATGGAAATTCTGGCATAGTAGCGTCAATCGCATGAATGTGATGGAGCATTACACAATCGAAGGGATTTTTGGTTTTGAATTTGTACAGTTCTCCAATTCTAGCTCAGAATACTGTCTTCTCTCGAATTCAGAGCAACCGGTACCTGATGGAAACCAAGGGTCAGATCAAGACTACAGAAGAACTTTAATCTCATGCCTCTTTGATGCTAGGAAGTGGGTAAGCATCCCTGTGCGTTTTAGCATAATAGACTGTAGTCGATACAGAAGTTGAAGTGGCCCATCCTGTTTTATGGACTAATACTACCGTTGATGGTTGAAAATGCTCCCTGCTGAAGTGACTTTTCAATACTCTATAAAACTTTATCCCTTTGAGGGTCGGCGCTGACACGCTTTTTTCAACCTCTTTGTGCCACATTTCTCTTTTTCTTGCCAGGCAATGTATGGTGGTGTGGTTTTGGTGTGTCCAACTTCTCTTGTGGCATGTTGATCTGGAGGCACCAGGTGGAAAATAAAAACCAGACAGTAGAGAAGATGAGGGAACCCCCCGTGGATCTCTGTGGCTTGCTGAGGGCCGCCTCCATCCCACCATGAAATGTGTCGGGCTGCCCAAAGATAGGGAATACTTGCCATTTAGTTAGTGCAGGAAAACATGGAGGTCTTACCAGGGTTCGGGTATTGGTTTTTTTTCTAATTTCACCATTCGACTTTCTTGGTTGTTTGTCTTTGTTCTACTCTGTTCTTTGCAGTGGTTTTGCACCATGAAAAGCTGGTACAGTGCAGTTTCTTGGACCATGGCACGAAAGCCTGTAACAGCTCACACGCAAACAATCCCTTTCCCGCTCTGCTAAGATGTAACCCACCTTGGCTAAGGGGGCCATGCTATGAACCAGGTTGATGAAACCTAACACCAAAGTTTTCCTCAGAGAACTTTTAACCGATGAGGGGTAGTTATAAGTTGTAGGCACTAATTTGAAGTAATGCAGTTCATCTTCTCTTACTAGAATGTTGTTTATTAGAACAGGGTAGGCGATATCAGTCTTGTACAACCTTGATTAAAAACATCAAGTCCTGTATGTCCTGCTTGGCAAGTGATAGGATGCAGCATTGTTGTTCCCACAATGAATTTACAAATGCAGATGCGACAGATGGAAATAAGTCATCTATTCTGATTTAAATTTTTTCTGCCAAAGATCTGTATGTAGCACCGGAAAGAGTTCTTCCATCCAAAAGGAACTGTCATCCAAAAAATTGGTAATTGAATCGCCAAGAAAGAGAACTCTCACATGAGTACGGTGGGGAAAATGCTGGTCTGGCGGGGAATCGGCTGGTCTGGCGACCTGCAGCAAAAGGGGGAAAAGAAAATCCAAATGTGGGTGGTCAATTTTTTGCAACAATTAATTTTAAATGAAAAACACAAACATTTCGTTCTGTGTAATGGGGAAAAAAAAAGGGATCAATACAAGACAATGAAAACACTGATGAAACACTGCGAAGAGTTTACAACTAAATATATCTAATTTCGATGAAAGTTCAGGAATAGGTTATTAAACAAGGCATGATGGTAAATCTTAAAACATCTGAACATGGTGACAAAATCTTATCTTTAAAAAATACAGAAGTAAAACGTGCATCATCCCGGGCAAGATGGCAGTCTGGAACATTATTTGTGTATTTTTATTTGCATTTACCTTTCTCATTCACAAACATGTCTTCATAATTACTTCACTATCAACTGTAATAAAAGAAGCAAGGTTAGAAAAACGATGGATGTTATAAATAGTCAAAATACACACCACAGTGGGTGAATACGCTATTGTCACAAACGTGTTTACCAAAAACAGGCATGGCCACCAATAGCTCTTTTGTTCGTATACAAATAAATTGGAAGCAACTATACTATTTTTTTCAGTATTTGCTTAACAAGGTATTACATTGTAGAAAAACATAAAAAATGTTTGGTTAGAAACAAAGGTGCTATGGATAAGCAGATGGTACAATGTGTGCATTACATTGAGAAAAGAGGAAAAACCCTTCTGGTACAAACATTTATGGACAATACCCTTATGGGATACTTTACTTACGTGAATTGTAAATTACACACTTTGAAGGCAAACCCTGCGGTATTGTGCTGAGAATGCAGATTTAGATCTGAAGCAAAAAAAAAAAAAAAGTTGAAGCTATTGAAGCAACTGCCCCACCCAATATGGGAATTACCAAGACATAATGAAGTATAATTGGAAGAACTAAGTGGTCAAGGGAAACCATTATCAGAATAAAGGAGACAATTTATCAAATATGAAAGGACATGAAGTAAACGAAAACTCCCAATTCAGTTTTTGCGTTGTAATACTTTTGTTATTGATATGGAGTTATCTAATCCTGTTGTGGCTTGTTCAATTGAAAGACTTCCATGATGTTTGCTCGAGGAGGATTCTCCATCTTCATTTTCAAAGATAAGGAAAGCAGTGTGTGTTAGTATCAGGTCATAAATTTGTCCATTTTCTGCCTTAAAACAACCCAATTTCAGTGTGAGTGTCCAGTTTATGACGTGTATCTTACACAGACATATTGCCCCTGGCGAAAAATTGGCACCCCCAAATCCGTCCCTGAAGCTGGTACAGCCCATTGGGAAAAAATTCTGATCTTCCCCAAGTTTTTATTGTGTTGCTGAATCGGAGATTATCCCATTCTTCATTTTCAAAGATAAGGAAAGCAGTGTTTTGTTAATTATCAGGTCATACATTTGTCCATTTCTGCCTTCAAAACAAACAATTTTTGGTGGAGGGGTCCATTTGTTGACGTGTCCTCATTACGCTGACAACATCTTGGCCTGAAGCTGGTCAGCATCGGGAAAAACTGCTTGAGTCTGCCCCCCCCTTTCCTTCTGTTTGCTCGAGGAAGATTCACCATCTTATTTTCAAAGATAGGAAAACAGTGGATATGGTAGGCGAAACAAGTGTGCGGGAACGTGGATTTTTCTTAGGATGGTTTATGTGCAACTTCATGCATGAGCAGGAAAAAAAGTGTGTAAACCAGTGGGTACAGTGAGCCTGTTTAAATTTTCGCAATAGTCTAAATAAGCATAAAATTATCACTGGAGAACTTTGCCCCACCTGAAATATCTGGGTGGATTCAGTTATTTTGTTCCCATTGACCTTCATTAATATTGTTGAAAAACAGTCCTTTATGTGCTGAAGGACAGCTTTGGAATCTTCTCCAGCGTAAAAAAGTTTCTTAAATTTAGTTTTCTTTTTCTGTCCTTCCTCTTGTTCAGGGATTTGATTATGGCGGTCATATTGAAGACCTTTCCTTTTGTGCTCAGAGAGGATTTCCATCTTTCAATTCAAAATAAGGAAGCAGTGTTTTTGTTATCAAGGTCATACGGTTGTCCATTCCTGCCTTGATGGCAAGTTGGGCATGGTATGAAATTTGGACATGTCCTGTCATGTACAAAGACCAAACTTTGCCGTTCTAAGACTTTGACTTCATCATCTTGGTTTGGGCAAGACAAATTTAGTTAAAAACAATAAGGGTGGGCAATTAATGTAGGTATTGTGAAAACAGCTTGACAAATGACTTTTGCTCTCTGCCTCATTACATAATAAAATACCAAAATCCAAGTGATTTTGGGAATAAGGTATTTTCAAAATTGGCTGCAAAAAAAGAACTATAAAGCTGATAATATACATCCTCAAGTAGAAGATTTTTCTACCAAAATCTTGTACAGCTGGCGTATAGATCCACCTTCATTGATGCAATGGTCTTATAATTTACAATAAATGTGGATTGTCTAAATAACACTTTTGGAGGCCAAACCTCAACTCATAATTTGCCGAGAATGAAGAATTAGAATTGGAAGTAGGGGGAAAATATAATCATGTTCAAGAATTCGATGCAACATTCCAGTATTGCCCTAACCAAGAACTACAACAAACGAATGAAAATTGAAAGAAACAAGTTTCAAGCATAACTTCATCTGAATAAAGGAGACAATTTATCAAACATATGACAGACGTTGGAAAGTATGAAAAGTTCTAATTTTAGTTCTTTTCTTTGATCCTCCTTTTTGTTCAGTGATTTGAGTTATGGTGTCATCTAAGTGGGTGTCATTAATTGAAAGACCTTTCCTTTTGTTTGCTTGAGGAGAGTCTCCATCTTCATTTTCAAAGATAAGGAAAAAGCAGTGTTTTGTTAATATTCAGATCCTACATTTGTCCTTCTTCCTTCGATGGCCAATGTTAGCGTGGGGTGTCCCATTGGCGATATGGCATCATTTACAGTTTACACCGACATCTTGCACTTTTAATGGACTTTGCCTTAATCACTTGGATTGGTGCAGGACAAATTTAGTTAAAAGCAATAACATTGATGATTCATTGTAAAGGGTGGGGCAAGTCATGGTGTAGACTTACCAAGACACATGAAGTAATAATGGCCAGAACTAAGTTTCAAGCTGAACTGTCATCTGAATAAGGAAGACAATTTTATCAAATATGAAAGACCTTGAAGTAATGAAAAGTTTCCAGTTAGTCTCTTTTCTTTGTCGTCCTTTTGAAGTTTTTCATCTTAGGGGCTGTCATATTGAAGACCTTTGCTTCTGGTTGCTGAGAGATATTCTCCATCTTCTTTCACTTTAAAGAATCAGGAAAAGCAGTGTTTTGTTAATTAATATCAGGTCAACATTTGCCATTGTTCTGCCTTCAATCAATTTCGCTTCAACGATAATTTTGGTGTGAGGTGTCCATTATGTACGTGTTGTCATTTACACTGACAACTTTGCACTTCTAATGACTTTGACTTCATCATCTTAGATCTGTGAAACACAAATTTTTAGTTTAAAAAAACAGTACTTAACAAGTGATCTTAGCAAAGGGGTGGGCAATACCTGTAGTCTATTGTCATTGTCCAAAACAACTTGAAAATAACTTGTTTCCAGTGCTGCATATTGAATAAGAATCAGTGGTCAAATTAATCTTCCTAGTTTACCCCGTGAGTTGTGCAAATTGTGAAGCTATGAAAACAAACTTTAACAATGTTTTATCAGTGATATTGAGTTAAGAGAAGGGCTCATCCTTAGTGACTGCCATTTAGAAGACATTACCATTTGTTTGCTCAAGGAGATTCCTCAATCTTATTTAATTTCAAAGATAAGGAAAGCAGTGTTTTGGTAAATTATCAGGTCATACAGTTGCCCATTCCTGCCTTCGATGACAATTTTGGCCTGTGTCCTTGTGACATGTCATACTTTACACATACATCTTTTGCTCTTCTAATGACTTAGACAACTTCATCTTGGATCTGTGCAGGACAATTTAGTTAAAAGCAATAACATAATGAGTGATTCATTGTAAGGGTGGAAGACGATGAAGTAACCAAAAAGTTCTATGTAGTTTCTTTGTCCTTTTTTGTCAGTGGATTTGAGTTTGGGTGTCAATCCATATTGGCTGTCCATTTTGAAGACCTTTCCGTTTTGTTCTAGAGATCTCTTTCTCCTTTTCAATTCCAGAAAAGTAAAGCAGTGTTTTGTTAATTATCAGGTCAACGTTGGCCATTCCTGCCTTCGATGACAATTTTTGCATGAGTGTCCACTTTGGTGACATGCACATATGTACACAGACATCTTTGCCACTTCTATGATTCATTTTAAAGATAACGAAAGCAGTGTTTTGTTAATTATCAGGTCATATACTTTGTCCTTTCTGCCTTCAACAACATTTTTGTGCGAGTGTCCTTTGTGACATGTCGTCATTTACATTACACTGACAATCTTTGCACTTCTAATGACTTTTGACCTTCATCATCTTGGATCTGTGCCACAAACAAATTTATTAAAACAGTAACGAAGTGATGCTTAGCAAGGGTGGGCATACATGTAGTCTATTGTTTAAAGCAGCTTGAAAATGACTCTCTGCCTTTTGTACATTAATTGAAATAAGGATGAGGTCAAATTAAAATCTTCTAGGTTTACCCCAGTGAGGAGTGGCAAATTTTGAAGCTATTAAAACATTTTCAAGGAGTCTGGGTTCATTCAGACCATAGGCACAAAAAATCACAAGACCGCCCCCCCCCAAAAAAAACAATACCACTAGTTCGACACCTTCCCTACATGGAATAAAGCTGGTGTCAGACTAGCGCAGTGTTTTTTTTTCATTTTTACACTAGCAACATGTTGACTTACAGGTGCAAACCCCATCATTTAAGGTTTCATCCTTAGTGGCTGTCATATTGAAGACCTTTCCATTTGTTGCTCAAGGAGTTCCCCCATCTTCATTTTAAAAATAAGGAAATCTTTTTTGTTTACTTATCAGGTCTTAAATATTTGTCCATTTCAATCCGTCAACAACAATTTTGGTGCGAGTGTCCATTTTGTGACGTCATCCATTTACACAGAAATCTTTGCACTTCTAATAATTTTGACCCTTAAATTCTTGAGATCTGTGCCGGACATATTGGTTAAGCAGTAATATACAAGTGTATTCAAGCAAAGGGTTGGCATACATGTAGTCCCTATTGTCAGTCAAAACAGCTTGACAATGACTCTCGCTTACTGTGCATTAACACAATTAGACAAATAAAGGGTGTATGGTCAAATTAAAATCTTTTAGGTTTACCCAGTTAGTAGTGTTAGTGCAAAATGTGAAGCTATTCAAACAAATTTTCCACAGAGTCTGGGTTGTCTTCAGACATGGCACTAGCCAAAAAAAAAAAAAAAACAACTGCACTAGTCCACACCTTCCTACATGGAATAAAGCTGGTGTCAGACCTAGCTCATTGTATTTCATTCTTAGACTAGAAACGTGTCGACTAACAGTACACACCCCAGTTATATGGTCCATCCATAGTTAGTGGTATGTCATATTGAAGATCTTTCCTTCTGTTTTGCTCGAGGAGATTCTCTATCGCTCACTTCAAGATGGAGGCAGTGCTTGTTCCGAATCGGTGCTCTGGGACCCCCCCCCCCTGATTTAAAAAAAACCCGGAAATAGTAATAAATTTGATATCAGATGAAGCCGTATTTTGTCTCATTATCGTCCCTGAAATTAGCTTTCCAAATCCAATCGTGGCAAAAACGATATAAACAAAAAAGTGCTATTTTAATTGGTTAACCATCAATATTAGCACAGTAGTGAATAGGGCCTTGCAATGCGCGTTAATCGTTCTATTATCAAAACCGCAAGTTCGTTTCCCACGATACTTGATGATGGTAAGTGTATGCAGGTGCCAGGCTCCTATCAAGTGGAGAACAAGACAAAAATCGGAACACAACCCACCTTTAATAATCACAGTATACATTTGCCCCCATATGTCCTTCAAGACAATTTTAAGTGGAGAACTTGGCTTCCGGCCCTTATCTATCCGCCTTGGTTACAAATGGTTTCAATCCCAGCGTTAAAGGATTAATTACGCTACCCGGTTTCTCCAAATCATACCTTTATTCTCTAAGTCCACCTAGATACTTGAACAACGAATACCCTGCTGATGCAGCAACTCTCCTTCTGACCTGTGTGAAAACCATGGATATGCTGGAGGGAGACATTTGAAAGCATATGCTTAATAATTTG
>JAMKCH010085504.1:0-71702 GCA_023653785.1 Ophioderma brevispina
ATAAACAACTGTTTTCTATTCAAATGGCACTGATGTGGTTTCTACGATTGTTGTCACACCCCAAATGTTTGATAATTCGCTGTGCCTAAGGAGTCGAATAGTATTCGACTGCATGAACGCCGTTGAGTTCTAATTTTGGTAATGGTGAGATTACCTAGAGCTACTGGTTTTTACTATTTTAAAATGATAGGCGATGAATTCCAACGATGATAATGAATAACGATGGCGGTGATGATGGTGGCAATACCGATGAAATACGGAAATCAAGCGTGACGAGACAATGGATGCTGACAGAATCGCTGATGATGAAATGATGGTGTGTGGTGATTAATGTGATGATGAGGATGACAAGACGACGACGACGATTACGATGTCTAATGATGGATGAGACGACGACGATGACGATGTCTATTGCATTGTGTTTATGTTACAACCATGCAATTTGTATACAAACGACTTCCATAAGCGGTTAAAGTGGGATACTTCACTGTTGCATTATCGTTCGTTGTAAAAACATAGCGCAGACTGACCACGATGACCAAACGAAGTTCAGAAAATACAACTCTTACAAAATTGGATCCTTAAACTTAACATTTTTGAATGTTAGTCGCATATGTTTTAAACGCTAACTCATTTTTTGCAGAAGAAAAACATCTTTTCAAGATAAATACTTTAGAAGGACACAAACATTGTTCCATGTTTATATAACACTTATAATAGTATGCATGTTGTTATAAACACACAATAAATATTATCTAGAACTGTTCAAAATGACTCAGAATTTTAACACCCCGAGAATTCATTATATTAATAAATCAATAGCATTTAGCGATGTGGTATAAGTATCTCTAAAGTCCGTTAATCCTGTGAAAAAAATTAAAGAAGCTGATTTCCCCTGATTTTGGTAGGTTGGGTGTCAACATTTGGCCACAAAAGTGAGTTATCTTAGGGGGTGGGGAAATTGCGTTTTCGGAGTCAAAGGTCAATAACAGAGGTCAAATTTTGTACACAAAAAATAAAAAAAATAAAAAAAATAAAAAATTTAAATAAGCTGTTTCCCACTGATTTTTGGTAGGTATGGGTTGTCAACCTTTACCCCAAAAAAGTGAGTTATCAGTATGGGGTGGGGATATTGGTTTTTCGGGAGTCAAAGGTCAATAAACAGGGCAAATTTTGATATTGATCCAATCATGTTTAAAAGTATACCAAGTAATAGTTTAATCATAAGGATTCCAAAAAGGTATATGTTTGTACTATCTGGGGGCGAAAGTTTTGGAGTTATAAGCCCAAAACAGCAAAAAATCATAAAAGGGTAATTTCAGTTGTACAGGTACAGGGGTCAAATTTTAAAAGTACTCTCTTGCTACCTTCTAATCTTTCTCTCGTACTCACTCTACTGTCGTTTGGATAAAAAACGGAACCGGGTGCATTATATATGGAGCTCATAGGATAAATAATGAATAGTTTTGAGTGTCTTAAATGATTTTTTTTACCTTCTTTACGGAAGTAAGGGGGTAAACAAGGTCAAGCCTGATTGAATGCAATTTATGTTGACTCTTCTGGTGCCCCCTACCTTGCGAACTAAGCAGTTAAGACGTCAAAACTATTCTTTTTTAATCCGAGAGCTCCATCAATTTTTTCACAGTATTAGGCTTAAATATGTTTAGCTTTTGGGTTTGCTAAGTATAACCCGTTGAATAAGGGGCATTGGTCCACCTTTTTCTACTGCTTCCAACATAACCTAGTCATGGCTCTCCAGGTTCACAGTGACGTCAAAGTTCCCAAGTTGGCAAAAGTGGTCAATTTCCACAGAGTAACAAATGAAAAAATTAAATTTTTCATAAAAAAGTAGAATATTGATTTCCATTGCGGGTTTTGGCCCAAATGATATGGAAATGATATTTTTTTATCAACCTCTTTTTAAGCCTACAGTGCACAATATTTTACACAAATGACTAATAACTAAAGGATAATACAGTATCATTTATAGGCGAATAATTTCATCGAGGTCGGAAAAACTAAATAAGGGCGCCCATTATTTTTTGTTTTTCCGCCCGAGGATACAATAGAGCCCATATATGAGACTAAAATGTATTCTATTAACTAAAAACTTTTATTTGGTTTGTTTCTTGTAAGGTTTTAAGTTAATATGCCTTTATTTATGTGTAATTTTGTATGCTGATTAATGAAAATAAATGATAATAAATTCATCACGGCTCATTATTGCAAATAATGGGCAGTAAACTGCCAATCGAAGGCTTGCATTTTCATACTGGGTATAGTGAGTTGTAGAACCACTACCACCATTCGACTCGACGCTACCCTGGTGAGTGCCTACCTTCACATTTTTTCGCCACAATTAGCAGAAGGATGTGAAATAATATATGGAGACTTAACGAAAGGTTTTAGGTTTTTGCTCAACGAGGAAAGTTTACAATGGGTGCTAACTCCTCCCCTTTGTTAATACGAGGGTTATGTCCACTATGCCCCCCCCAAAAAAATATAAATTTGGTGTAATTTGTACACAAATGTTAAAACGCCAAAATTGGCTAATTCTTTTCACGACGCACAGACCGTAGTTTCAATAAGTACAATAACATAATTAAACACAAAAATTAAAATGTGAAGAACAATGACCAATCCCTCATGAAGTAATAGAAAGTAAATTTCACCGATTGTCTTAAATCTTGAATAGACTATTATCGATTTTGATTACTGATTAGCAATCTTTGTCCCAGCGAATACGTATTCGTTCACATTTATCTGGGCGGGTGTGCTTCTGATATATTTTTTTGACACGCAAAGCTATCAATACGTATTCATTGTTTGTGAAACCGTTTTATACAAAGCGTGTTTATTCGACTGCGGCTATTTGTTAGAGATGTCATTTCAACTTTTATTTTTGGGTACAATTAAAGAGTACAAAATGCAACCAGAATCAACTATTACTCAATTTGACCAAAAAATCAGATTCGACACTATGTCGTGACCCACGACTATAGCATTCAAACATATTACGCACGATGGCACTGGACTGAAACCCTTTTAAACGGACTTTGAATGACCCTAACATTACTCGTCAGTCCTACGATGAACCTGCCGGCTTTAAGATTTAACACAGTGCAAGTCTCATAGCAATTAACATTCATAGACCTACTTCACTTACATCATAAGTCATGCATTACTGTAATCGATTGATTTTTATTTTACGTATTTAATGCGACCAAAATATTCCCCTTTTTTACTCGATTTGGCCCCTTTCTTGAACATACGTGTCTGAATTGTTTTTTTTTCCGCAATTTTATAACAACGCAAACAATCCGAAAGTATATTGTTATTTGAAACGCCTGAATAAGTACGAAACGAAAAGGTCTCCAATTATTCATCAAAAATATATGATTAACGATTATGATGAATTTAGCCAACATTTTCAAATTTGGAAAAATTAGATCAAATTTGAAGAAAATAGGCAAAATTGTCACGGTTTAAAATCTCTGCATGGTATGGCTAATTACATTGTTTCCTTTTCCGCCAAAAATCACTATAGATATGGGCCCTACTGCCAGATTCTCGGAGGCACGTCTATACGCGTCCGTCCCTACCCAAACCAAACTTGAGACTCACCCCCCCCCCCCCAGGCATATCAATATTTTGTCATATACTCTTAATTGTATAGGCCTAATTTTAGAATTATTCATAATAGATAGTACAGTAGTTTGCTTTATTCCAAATTGCAGCCAATAACTGTAGTTTTTTTTTAATTATTCTAGAAAAAAAAAAAAACCAAAAGAAAAAACTTAAAAAAAAAAAAAAAAAAAAAAAAAAAAAGAAAAAACCTAAAAAATTAAAAAAAAAAAAAAAAAAAAAAAAAAAAAAAAGAAAAAAAAAAAAAAAAAAAAGAAAAAAAAAAAGAAAACAGTACTTTGCTTTAATGGCTAATATTTACAGTGTGTTGAGAGTAACCACATTATATCTAATTGTGCAATTTTATTTAAGACACCATGTACACCGTATTTCACCTTGAATGTCACCCTTGTACAACAATAGAGTAACAATGTTGCAGCCTTGCACCCTTGTTGCAAGAACCAGAAATAAAATGCTTACAAATACTAACATAAGATTGTTTTTTTTCCTGCTGGTGTTTTTCTGTTGGTGTCTTTATTTTGGAAGAACTTTTGAGTCCCTATGACCAAATGAATCCACCCCTTTTACACAATACATGAACCGGGGGTAATGACAATAAGATAGGCCTACTTACACTCTATCATGACATCCTATTCTTTGTTGGTGGCGTCGTGTTGTACTTTATCCAGGACTTTTCATGTCCACATATTGACACAAAGAATTGAATTTGCATACACAGTTAATCGCGAAGTACCAATGTTTGATGTAGTAATTAACAGTGTACGCCATATGCAGTAAACGGTACCACAACCATACATGTACTACTTAGCTCCCCCTCGCGATCAGGCCTGCATGCGATGTCTTGACTGCCAAAAAAAGGTCACGAATTTTGCACCACAATAACAAATAAAATGAAATAAAATACGTAATCTACATCAATCTTGACTGTTTTGCAGTAGGCCTTCTTGTTCCTCTTTTCATCGCCAGTTATGTTTATTAAAATAAACATAATTTTACAATAAATAGCCAAGTCAAACTCACTTAGCAATATCATAATTAAATACACTATTAGTGATGTGAAAAATATTTGAAAATTGCAGTAATAGCTTCAAAGTGAAGGATAAGTCTGTAAATTCTCATAAGTTACCTTTTCCAGCTGTACGAGTGACAGAAAAGGAAGAAAACGGCAGTGTCCAAGATCGATTCTCCATTCACTTACGTGTTGTAGTAAGTGTCCGAACGGACAGCAATGACTAAAATTCTGATGCTGTCCTATTAGGATGCTTCTGGTCTTATCATTTTGTAGGGTCTGTTATGATACCTGTACTTGTTACATATGCAAAAATCTGAGTTTTGATAATTTTTCGATTTGGCTGATTTGCAAATCACTGATGTGTCTTTAAGCCACGACAGAATCTATACTACTAATAGTAATAACTACGTACCCAGGACTAAGTACCCTCATTTTTAATTAATTACGTATTTACTCTTTTGCACCCCACCGGAATTCAATTACGCTTAACTACTGTTTAGCAACACGTTTTGTTTGCAATTTCATGTAATTTATCATCTATCAACAGTTTGAACAACGTTGAATACATAAACCCCAAGCAATCGCAAGACACGATGGGAAGGGTATCACCTGAATCATACGGTACCATCCAACATGGCGGTCAACATGGACGACCTCCTGGGTCAACAAGGCAGCCTCCAGGGAAAACAACATGTCGAAGTTCGATCTTTATAGTATCTATACTCGCGTTTGCCCCTGCGCTGCGCGGTCAACCGCTAGCTTGATTTGAATGGATCGGTCACTAACGGTTGATCACCTCATTAACGCAATATTTCCGAGACATTACAATATGTTCTCCAACCATTCTCCTTTATATTGACTTTTATGCCAAAATCAATTTGTATTAAATCAGGAGCTGTCAAGATTTAGGCCCCCCATCGCAACATGAGCTCAAGACAGGTGAACATACTGCAATTGAAGTCGCGGGCAACCGCAAGCTGAAATTTGAGTGGAAGCGGTCAATAAAACGGCCCACTATTCACTTGATTCAAACTTCAGCGATATACAATATTTTTCCTCCAAGCCATCTACTTTAGGCCTATTTGCTTTTCGCTGTCCCAAATTCACACTTCCACTATGCCTCCATAGCTGCCTTAAATGTGTTAAGGTCCGGGACTCGCTTATCAGATTTCCCTCCAACATAATGAGCCAAGAGGAAATTTACTACCAGCATGGCCCTACCGCGCTTTTTGCCCCCTGTTAACCACAATGCTGCCTACAGATGAACGGGTTACGTGCTGGGCGCCTCCCTTTTAGGGGTGAAGGCTGCCACTTATTTTGGGCAAATAGGCTGCATGATTTCAAACAATAAACTGTACATGAGATAATAATTATAATGTCATTTAAAATGAAGGCCTACTCTTTGGGGCTCAAAGGCAGGGCCATCTGCAGGAATTACTTGGGCCTTTTTTTGGTATAAGTGGATCACCCCCCTGGTCTTTTTTTGAAACTTTTTGAACATCTCATCACCCCTAAAAATTTTTCTAAATTTTGGACCTCTTCATCCACAGATTGTTCAGCGTCAAATAATATGTGTGCCTATGTTATATAGGATCTAGCTTGGAGATCCAACCAGTCCGCAATAACTTTTGAGCCAATATTTAGATTTTAATAAAATAAACAAATCGTATAGTCTCTATCGTATCAGTATACTGGTATATGTGAGAGAATGAGAAAATGTACATGCTTTCCTTGATCACAGAAATGTATTTTACATTAACCTATCCTTATCTCATTACAGTTCACTCTTCTTACGCCGCAAATATGGGTCTCACTTATTTAGTCTTCGGTATGACCCTTTCCATTTGGTATGGTAATCTTTTCCAAATCTTATACAGTATGTTGGAAAAATTAAGTTCCAATCTCCTCACTGAAGCCAAAGTTTCCAATTTGCGAAAGGTAAAATTGGAAGAAAACATGGCAAAATTTGTCATACGTTATAATTTCTGAATGGTTATAGAGATGGGTCCTTTTTCGCAAAAATCACTATAATTGGGCCCTGCTTCCATATCTCGAGGCACGTACCGTCCGTCCCTACCCACCAACTTAACCCCGTCAACAATCAATATTTGTCATATACTCTCTTGAAACCATAAACAAAAAACAGAAAGAAACAAAAATAGAGGAGGAGGGCAAGAAGCGGTGGGGGAAGAGGTCAAGGGAAAGCTAGAATGGTTGCACGAATGTGGGGTGGAAAATAAGGTAGATGTAGGAAGAGAGTCACCAGGATGGATCGTAGGCCAAAGCTGAACGATAATTATTGAAGGAAAGCGTATTAATGGGGTGCGGGAAGGATAGGTAAAAAGTGGTGGGCAAATGGGGGATAGGGACAAGAGGGCAAGTGAGGAGAGTTGAGTGGAGGTTGGCAGAGGGGACGGCAGATTGAAAAATTATAATAAAACTAATAAAATAATACCAAATTTCACAAAAATCACCCTTAATGGCATTTGGCTGTTTTTCACCCAATAACTTGTTTTGGCACGTTCGCTATCACACGGAAGCCTAGCTTTGAAAGCATCAGCCTTAACCCCAGTGTTCCTGATCGGAGGGTGAATTCCTTTTTTAGTGGGCTTCGCGTAAATGTCAAACAATAGTCATTTGAAATACATTTCCAGACTGAAATTCAACGTGATATAGACCATATTCGTGCCAGTGTTAGGCAGTATTGTGCAAATTCTTGCTCCTTCCGGGAACAGAGCTAGAGAGATGGGGGTGCCCCGGAGTGCCCCCCCCCGAGTACAAAGGATCGACTTGCCGCAAATGGGTCAATTTTGAGTCTCGGTATATGTATTACCCCGTTTTTTCATTTAGACAATTTTGGTATAGTATCTTTTCCAATTTTTTTACAACTTGTAAATTAATCCGATCTCCTCAATCTGAAGCCAAAATTTTCCAAATTTGCTAAAAGGTAAAATTGAGGAAAAGTTGGCAAAGTGATATCGTTAAATTTGGCCAAATCTGCATCCTGCATGGTATATATAGCTGGGTCCCTTTTTCGGCACTCCACTATTGATATGGGTCCTACTTACAGACGCGTGGAGGCACGACGCGTCCGTCCCTACCCAAACCACTTTAGCCACGGCCATAATCATATTTTTGTCCATATAGGCCACTCTCTTTAAAGAAATCAAGAACAAGATTGCCTAAAAGTACAATAAATACCTACAACCCCTGACTTACAACATGAGGTGATTTTTTGCTTTTTGCCACTATAGTTTTTTATATACTGTATTTTATTTGCCATTCTATGATATTTTCCTCAGTAAACTATGACACAATGACAAACTCACCCTGTTACACAATTACTAACCCGATATTGGCAGATATGTAGGCTTTACCGATACGTCATGTTTTAAAAGTTTTTTACTGGCAGAATATTATCGTAAAATTACCACATTATGAATTGCGCGATTTAGTTGATACACTACACCGCCGGTATTTCACATTCGCAAAAACAATACATCCCGGGCATAATAACAATTTTGCAGTCATTTTTGCAGAATTCAGAAATAAAATGGTTTAAATTACAACTTTATATTGAAGTTTTACAACCTAAGGATGATTTGAAAAGAGTCCCTATGGTACCACCTCTTTGATTTTTGACAGAAAAAATTCTTATTTACTATGCCTAAACACTAACAATACCCTAACCCTCAGGCCAAAATAAGATGGTTTACTTGCAGACTTCGAAGAGGGGTACCTATGGAACTCTTGCCGAAGATTTTTTTCCGCTGGGCGCGCTGTGGTTTTCTCGGTTGGTGTCTTTAAATTTTGTCGGATCTTTTTGAGTTACATTTACCAATGAAGTTCGGATCCCTGTTTACACGATACATGAACCGGCGCTCTTTACATCATGTTTAAATCCATTCCCCCTCACCGCTTTTAAAACGTTTAATGTCATGCCTTTTGGTCACGTACGCTGTGGGTTTATTTTCTCCCAAGGGGACTTTACTGTCCACATATTGACACAAAGAAATTAATTTGCGTAACAACCGGGCGTACAGTGTTTACTGTATTTTATGTACTTATGTCACCATGTACTGAGTAAAACTGGTACTCATCCATAGCGCTTTGCAGATATTTTTAGAACGCCGACGTTTGTAATGTACAAAAAGTTAGGGCACCCCCGAACGTTGCTCAAATGTTTTCGCAACGGAAATGGTTTGTCCAGTGTCTTACTGGATTCTGCATAATCGTAACACGGTGGAAAGTAATTGTTAACATTTTGTTTTTTTTTTTTTTTTTTTTTAAAGTGTTTGATTGATTGATTGAGTATTATTTATAATTAAGATCAGTCTACTTGTGCATCTCACAGCTTCCCGTTTTATAGGTGACTCACGAATTTGATCATACCACTTAGAAAACCTATCTGGCACTCGCCGCAATGTTATCTCTAACAATGACGTCATCTCCAAGTCTCCAGCCACGTCGTCGATACCCTCAAATGACGATAACCATAAACCCCACAACACCAAAAAAACTCCAATTCGTGGTCCAAACCCATACCGCGTCTCCAAACGCGAATACACTCAATTAAGATTTTGGTCGTATTTACACGCAAACTTTCACATCTTAATCACATTTACGGAAACAAATCACTACATCACCGACAGCACTCTCGAAGGGGGAGGCCTGGAACGTGGTATCACAAAACCATTCGGTCTGTCTCAACCCTAATGACGATTACCCCCAACACGCAAAAATAACCCCATACCTCGTCCAAAACCCACACAGCGGTCCCAAAACAGAAAAATACACATCAATTACGTTTTTTGTCTTTATTTACCCGCAAATCTCTCGACATCCCAATCAATTTGCAGTGACCGATCACTACATTGCAGACAACACTCGGGAAGGGGTCGGCCTGGGAACGGGGTAACACCCCAAATGTCGTATCGTATGGAGAACGGGCTTCGCCGTTTTAGAGCGCCCGTGTCCGTACGTCCTATAGTATTATAGATTACTCTGTATGAACGCCCGTCATGTATTGGTGCGTGGCGGGCTGTGTAAAAGCGTATGTCGATCAATAAATAAATAATAAAATGAAGATTCAAATGGGTGGCCTCTTCACGTTGTGATCTGATAACCTAAGATAGCCAGGCCTATGTGCTTGTCCATATTTTCAAACACGGGGCTGTTGACTGATTTTGGATATAAAACTTTGGTCTCAGAAACTGATATTTTGGGTTTATTTTGTCAGTACCACGGCTTTGAGGTCGTTTTCGTCAAATTTTTAGGTATTATATAAAATGTTATTGCAACATAAATCAATTGTTCATAAATACCTGGAAATAAAAATGGAATGTTATATGTAAAAGAAACTTTCTTTACAATTTAAAGTTTCAAAGATTCTTATCAATATAGTGGACACACATAATGTCACATGTTTCATAATGTTAAAAGCCAGTTCCGGGATTGCGGTATATTTGATATAAGCAAACAGGTACAAGAAAAACATTCTTTTCAATTTAAGGTTTCAAAGATCTTATCAATATAGTGTAAATATATGCTGTCACATGTTTGATCATGTGATAAGCACGTGCCTGGATGTGGTATTTGATATAACATTCTTCCCCCCTTTCAATTTAATGTTTTCAAAGCATCTTATCAATATAGTGAACCTATTTAATGTCCCATGTTTTTATCATTGTTGATAAGTCCAGTGCCTATATTGTGGTAGTTTGATATTCACAGTTAAAGAGAAACTTTCTCTTTCAGCAGTTAAATTGATATGCAATGTAATATCATGCATAATATAGCACAACTTTCTCGTGGGGTTTGTGGTGTGTGTGTTTCGAAGGCTCCAACATTTTTCAAAGTCACATCTGTGTGTGGGGTGTGTGGGTGTTGTGTTTAGAAGGCAGTTCAAAGTACTCTTTGTGTGTGTGTGTGTTTGTGTGTGTTTGGTGTGCGCGTGCGTGCGTCCGTCCCTGTAGGACCAGTGAAGCCTGCAGAGCCAAGTAAAGTTTCATTTGTTATCACAATTACCTACGGCTGACTCATAATTCCCGGGGAGTGCGCCCTCAATTTTCAAACAAATTGTGTTTTTTGCATATACATATGCTTGTCCATAAATAATCACTGTGTGAAAATAACTAAGCTCAAATCGAGTCCTTCTTATAAGAAATCGTAACTTTGTTTAAATTGCCGGATCCGAGAAATTTTTGGTTATCACGTATCCTATCACTGTTATACTGTACATAAATGTGTAGTGCATGAAACGAAAAATCCGATTCAGCTCTAACTTTGGATTGATCATATTTAGGTGAGTATCTTCAGTTCTAGTTGACTATTTTTAATTGGCTAAACAAAAATATATATATTTCGAAATAACTGAGTCAGACTTTAAAGCCTCCCGCCGTGTAGGGCTAAAACTTTGACGAAGTGCTGTAATCTTCAAAGTTGGACTTGCCAATTTTAAATGTAGCAGATATGGAGAGCTGGATTAAAGGGACAGGAGGAGATTTTTTAAGGATACAAATTTCTCTCAATTTGTACTCGATCGGTGGTAGAACACCTACCGAGAATGTTTCGAAGGTTTAGGTTTATTGGTCAAACAAGAACAAAAAAAGAAACAAAAACAAACCTTGCCAGCTATCGTAATCGTCCCCATAGAAAAACATGCTTTGATTCTCTGTCGTGCACGACAGAAAATGCAAAATCATCATCTAAATGATTCTATTACATGATGACATAATTAGCTTATTCACTTCAAGTGTAATCTAAAACATTGGTAGCATGCCAAATATGCAAAAAAACTCGGGTTCGAAAAAAAATGGGGCACTTCTTTCTGGAAATCCCCCCGTGTCTCGTGTAAATATGTGGACGAGACTGCAGCACTTTACAAACAGTTAGATAAACTCAAGTTAGTTAAAGGTGCAACGAGAGATTTCTAGTCATCTATATTTTCTGTGATATGTATAGTGATTTCATATAGATAAGACACCCAATAGATTCACTACCTTTTATTTGGCTGCAGAAATAACTTAAAATGAAAACAAAAGGTGATTTGTATATGCTCATATTCCAATAGAAAACATAGGCCGAATTTCGTATTTGCTCCTATACGAAATTAGAAATTTCATAATTTTGGTACCAAAGAAACAGTTCTCGGCTGGGGATAATTTTGATAGAAAGCTTTAGACCAGTGCACAAATCAGAATTTTCACATTTTTTAGGGACACCTGTTATTTGAAATCTCTCGTTGCACCTTTAATGAGCTGGGAGCTACACCCCAACCAGGGCCGTAGCCGGGGGGGGGGGGGGGGCGGGGGGTGCGACGCAACCCCCCCAAAAAATGACAAAGGTCCGCTTTATGATGTGAAGGTCCGCTTTGCCATGTTTTAAGGTCCGTTTTGTCAATTAAAAGTTTGTCTAAGGGTTGTGGTGCATGTTATATGAATGACTAAGCATGATTAAGCAGCTGTTAACCATCGCATTACGATTGTTGTGTCTTTTTATGTTTTTTAAAAAAACTTTTCTTTTTTTTTTTTTTTTTTCTTAATAACTGTTGTTTTCTAAACGCTGTGACGAAATTTGTTTCTTCCGAACCCCCCCCCCCCCCCCCCCCTTCAGAATTTGGCGGACGACGCTGAAAAAATTTTGGGTCAACCGGCGAGCGCAGCGAGCCGAAAATTTTTTTTGGTACGCAATAGGTCAGCTTCTGGCAAATCGCACCCCCCGCTATAAATTCCGGAGCTAGGGCCTGACCAACACATGGAAAACTATCCATGAATATGGGGAAATATATATAGAGAAAAAGGGCATCAAAGTCAACAAAGTCAAGAAGAGAATGGCAAAGACCATTCAGTGCTGCAGCTTACCAACTGAACTACATGCCAACTTTGTCGAAAACATCTATCATCTGTTTCCTCCTGCCTGCAGTGCCTCAGCAGTTTTGCACAAGGACCTGCTGCTTATATTGTTTTCATGGCTCTGATAGCGCATCTGCTGTGTAGGACCCTGCTGATCCCTTCACGAGAGAAGACAGCAAGCGCTATCAGAGCCATGAAAGCATGCAATAAGGCAGCCGGTTTTGCTGTGCATAACCTGCTGATGCACTGCATGAGGAGGAGAACAGATGATAGATGTTTTCGACAAAGTTTGCATGTAAAGGGTTTAGTATGGAATCAATTCCACTTAATTGCACATATTTGGATTTATATTACTACTTTAGTTAGTAAATGATTACCAAAAAGGTTTTTTAAAAATTTCAAAAACAAAGTGTAAAAAATGAGCCTTTTTTTATATCATCACTTTTGACAAAATGCTCGACTTGCGAAAACGGGCGGAGAACCTCGACCCTGAGTGTTTTCGTGGCGTAGACTCCTCTTCGCTTTGGAGTATATTCACGATATTTCCCCGGTCCTAAACCCGCATAAAAAGAGTCACCTGTAGAAAGACTGAATTTTCAGAACAGGTGCATGTATCGTGTTCTTCGCATGCTTGTGTAATGGAATTGTGAATGTTTCTACTCTAAAAAATCATAAAAAATAAATACGTAGTACTAGGACCTGCTAAAATGAATAACAGAAACATAACAAAACACCACTTAGGTTTAGTTTTTAGGATGAACTACTACTACGCTGACGGTGCCGGTCAGCATAATTAGGTCGATGTCATTTGTGTCATGCGCGCTAGCTGCGCCCACGGCGTGGTCCCAATGTTTTGCAATAAATTTGCTGGACAAAAAAAGATACCGAAGTGTGTAGTGATGAAGCTGCTGTTATAGTTGTTAATAAACCAGTTCCAAAGTTGGAAGCAAGTTCAAGCTCTCTGCTTCATTCCGACTTCCTAAGTTGCAACTGGAGGGTTCCGTCCTCACCAAAACCCACATAGTCTGGTGTCAGCCGCTTGAGCCATACACATAATATACGTGTGCCCCGTCACGACAGTGGCGCGCGGGAGTCCTGCCACAAGTGGTGTCAGAAGTGAGATTGCTTACAGACGTGGGGGGAGCCAGACGTTGGAGGAGATATCCAATTTGAGTCAGACTTGGAGTCAACGTTGTAGTCCAGACTTGGAGTGCAGACGTGGAGTCAGACGTCGGAGTCAGACGTGGAGTCAGACGTGGAGTCAGACGTTGGAGTCAGAGTGTGGTAATAACATACATGGAGGAGTTGGACGGTGAGTGGTGAGGTGACTGGTGAACAGTGAACAAGATGGTGATTTGCGATGATGGCGATGATGTGGCTGCTGGTGAATATCATCAAAGTTTTGTAATAGAGAAGCGATAGGTATTCTCTGCCCTTAAGTGACTGCTGGACAGATTTGGGGATGATAGTTGACATTGAATCTTGCAGAGGATACTGAATAGTCTAGTCAGAAGTGACTTTCA
This sequence comes from Ophioderma brevispina, assembly GCA_023653785.1. Taxonomy (NCBI): domain Eukaryota; kingdom Metazoa; phylum Echinodermata; class Ophiuroidea; order Amphilepidida; family Ophiodermatidae; genus Ophioderma; species Ophioderma brevispina. Next base: position 14,034 of record JAMKCH010085504.1, read on the forward strand.
TGTTGCCTACTTGAATGTAAAATGATCATATACTACTTTAAGTCCTGGAGGATTTGGAGAAGCAGCATTTGAAAAGATTGACGATGATACAGATGTAGTACGAATCGCAACAGCTTATTGATAAGCAGCTACGACTTTCGGAGTTGAAAGAAGAAGGGATGTTCGAGATGTTATGGCAGGAAATGAGATGGAACGTGAGCAAGTTTGAAAAGTCTACAAGGCTTGGATGGATAAACCGAAGAGGCGGAAAAGCCTGGAAGGGCAACGATGAGGATGAAGGAGATATGGAAGAAGAACTGGAGCAGAGTTTGGCGGAAGAGAGAAAAGGACTGAAAGCGCTCCTCTGAACCGATCTCATGACTTGACCGTCAAAGATAAAGGTGAACAGAACAGAACCTGAAGTTTGACATCAGATGAAAAGTTAGGTGATGCAAGTGAACAAATGATTGACACTTAGAGGTGCAGGGAGAAGGGTGACAGATATGTTGAACACTCAGGGAGAAGCGATCCCAACTGCCAAATGGGATGCAATCAGGAAAAACAAAGGCAGACGACATGTTTTGTGAGACCCACCACCTATACAGAGGGAATGTGGACACCCAGATATCAGTTATTTGCATTGACAAGTGTGGTGAAGCAGACAGAGTTCAAACAAACGGGGGGCGATGGGAGGACAAGCCGAGTGGCTTGTCAGAGCAGCAAGGGTACAATTTGATATACCCGATGTGTTATGGTGCCCAGCAAGGTGTCACTACTTTGGTACCCAGGTGGAAAGGTTTGGGGATTGCTCAATTGGAATAGTGAAGATGGATTGAGGAAGACAAAGGTGACAAAGAATTATTGGAAGGAAGAGGATTTGAGATGTGTAACAAGTTGCGGCGCGAAAGTATGACGAAAAGTATTGGGGATTTCCTTATGAATCACAAGGAGGTGTTTTTTTTGTTGCTCCTGTCTTTTAACTTGGCAAAAAACAATAGGAATGAAACAGAAGAGTGCGCCCTTTGTTCCAGTCCGTGGGTGATACGGGATAGAGTCGGGTGGTGGAGGAATACGGCGTCAGCGTGAAAAGAGAGTGGAGTCAAAGCGTGCCATGGCAGATGCTGACCAAGAGTCAAGATAGACTCCCAGAGACAGCGAGGCTGGGGTGTCAGCTGAGCTCCAACAACCTGCTGTTAGAACCAAGGCCGGAGGTTGGCGACAGTCTGGGTAGGGGGCAAACCCTCCTGATGGATGGGGTACCCCGGTTTGTCTGCAAACGTTCCACCCAGAATGGTGCCAGGTGCTATCACAGAAGGCGGGAGCTAAATTGATCGCAGAGGATGGAAGTGGAGCTGCAATAGGAGAATAGGAAGAGATTTGAAATATCGTCAAAGAACAAAATAGAAGCGAGGAAATGTACGCCATGTTGCAAGAGCGAGAAAAAGATTTGTACCAGAGGACGGAAGGAAGTATTGACAGTCCACATGAGAAATTACGTCGTTTGTTCAAGGTAGAAGTGAAGAGTTAAACAGGAGCAGACTCTGTAAATGAAATATGTGGCAAGGAAGAAGATTGTCAGTGCCAGACAAGCAGAAGTAGACGACGTGAGAAGCACTTAGTAGATGTATGAAAAGAGTAAGATGTAACTCGTGCTAAACGAGAGGGCCGAGTTCGGACGTACGAGAATTTTGATGGCGTCATGTCCTGGTCTAGCACGTGGGTGCATTTTAGGTCTTGTATGTTGTTTAACAAGTGGACGGAGGAAGAGGCTGTCCTTAAGTTATGGAAGGGGGATGCCTTGGCGTCCGATTGCTGTTGGATATTGAAAGATCGAAAGTGGTGAACGCTTGGAATGATGTGAATCGTTAGAGAGGAAATTCGGCTCAAAAATGGAGCTAAGAGATACCTACTTTCAGCAGTTGGAGAATAGGGTTCAGAGATCCAGAAGAACCTAGTTTGAACCGTTAGGAACATCAAAGAACTAGTGGAGGGTGCACACCATGGTAAGTGTCAGCATAGGGAGTATATGTCTGGTATCACTTTCATAGGCCGTTAGTGATGAGGAGGTGCGACAGGAACTATTTTTGAGGAAGCCAAAAACGTCACTGAGGCATTTGCCGTGCTCACTTTGTGGTCGAACTACGTGAACCGAGTGGCTTAAAAGAAGTGGTAGATGGGCAGAAATGTGTTTCGAGGTCAGAAGAGGCCCAACTCGAGCGCACCATTCGGAAGCATAGGTGCAAAGGACCGTATAAGTGACAATGGGAGACTAGAAGCCACAAAGAGGGCTACATCAATAGTGCACAGGTATAAGAAGAACAACGTCTACGGCAAGGAAGAAATAGGATGCAGATAGTGTAAGAGGAAGTCACTTCGTACGCAGTTGCCCTACGATCAAACGCAATAATGGGAAACTTTATGGTCCAAGCTGAGCGGAAAAGAGGGCAATAACAAAGGACCTATTCCTCGCAAGAAAGAATCAAGCCGTCTGGAAAGTGTCAGGAGAGTTTTGTCCGAGAACCGTCATGAAGAAGAGGGGATTTCGGCAATGAGTTGTCATGACAACGGTGACAGTACATCGGGGAAGTTAGCTGTCTGTCCAAAAGAGTGGTTTGAAGATATAGCGGTATTGCAAGATGACTACAATTGGGTGCACGACAAACTGGTTATTGCTTTCAAAGCAATTAACATGGCCACACGTGTTCAGGCCGTGACACAAAGAATAGGTCGGACGTGATTATTGCGAAGACCGGCTTCATTTCAGGTGATGTTGTGCACTGTCATGGGAGAATGCAAGGGGGTCCGCCGCAGTGGGAATCAAGATGTTGACAATCTTGGCTTTAACTTGTGCTTTTTGTCTAATCTGATTGTGGTGAATAGGTGTCTTTCTGCGAGGAGGTAGTATGTTGAGAAGTTGGGCCTGTGAATTATTGTGGTGTTGCTGTGCAACGAATCGAGTGTTGCGGTGGGCCAACACGTGTGCTGAACATTCGACTTGCAATGACTACAGGAGTGGTGACATGTCCGAAAAAGGTAACTGCTGATCAACCCAGTCGGAAAAGTTGTTGCTGGCTCTAGTTATGGCGCAGCGAGGCCCGCATTGGAGCGTTGAGTGGATTGCGATGACGATGTCGTCCAGATCATCAACGGGTTAACTTCGACCTTGAGAGATTTTAATCACTTCGACTGGAGTGAAAGTTGCCACTGATCCATGGCTATAGTAATGACAATTAGGGACAGTTTTATGGTAGATTAAATCTGTTTTACCATCATTGAGTTTGTAGATTATTGTTTCAAAGTTTTTCTTGTGTTAAAATGTTGGAGGTGATAGTGAGAAAACTTGTCTAATTACAGAGGCGGCATTGTGAAGAAGGGGTTGTTTTTGATAATTATAGACTGGGCCATTTCGCATAAGTTATACCTGATGGTAGAAAAGAGGATGTAGGAAACCGAAGGTATTGAAATAGGCATATTAAGGTCAAAGCAGTTGAATTTTCAATTAAGTATGCAAGAGTGTTACCAGTGCTGAAAAAGGCCAGTGAATAAGCTGTGGCTGTCAAGGACATCAAAGATACAACAAATGGGAGAAAGTACTTTAAACACATGTGGCAAGAAGAGAAACCTAAAAGACAATTCTCCATATTCTGGATGAGAGGAGGAGAAGGTGGGATTTGGGCACTTACTAGTACTGACCATTGGAGCAACGACGACAAAAAGGAGAAGCGGTAGAGTTTGAGTACCGAGTATCATTGAAGTTAGGATACTGAAGTTCCAGGGACTCCAGTTATGAAGACATGTCAGAGTGATGACGGAAATTGTAAGGTTGTTGAGCACGAAGTAATGTGCATATGTGGAGTACCAAGTACTCATTGAAGTGAAAAACGAGTTAGAGAGGTCATTGTGAATGCCTGTCAGTGTGATAACGGAAGTTGTCGGGTATGTACAGGGGTGAAATAACCAGTGGGTCCCCACTGTACTTCATGTTGGTATGATCTGAACGCTGTGTGCTGTCCGATCACTATCGGCTGATGAATTACGGTTTTGGTACTTGCAATACTGGATGCCTGGTAAAAGGTGATATGTAGGTGCATCTGACCTTTGACGGCTACATCGTGTACCGGCGCCGATGAGATTTTGTAACGCACCAGACATTGTACCAGACTCTTACATTAACAATGGGCCAACGATCCCAATAATGACGACGAGATTCTCGGCTACGACGAAGACGTTGTTCGACACTTTGACTCCTGACTTCATTGGTGCACACCATGTGATTACGAACTTGGGCACCGATGGACGACCAATATGCACCAAACTCAGTGACTTCCAAAGGATCTGTCAAGCTTTACCAGAACGACGGCTTCCGGCTTCCCAGTTCGTGGCGACTTCAGGCGGCGGCGTCCAGTCTTTTGGTCTCTGCCGCAGACTTGTTGTAAAAATGTGTGTGGTTTTTAATAGAGAGTTGATCTGGGTATGGGCCCCCTCGTAACATCACCACAGCTTAGTTTATAGTTTTTATGAATGAACTACTACTACGCTGATGTCACGTTCAGCATAATTAGTTATGATGTCATTTGTGTCATGCGCGCTAGCTGCGCCCACTGCGTGGTCCCATAGTTTTGGCAATAATTTGCGGGGACACTCGAAGTGTGTAGTGATAGCTGGTACTTATGTTGTTAATAAAACCATTTCCAAAGTTGAGCAAGTCTCAAGCTCCTTCGTGCTTCATTCCGACGGCCTAAGGTTGCAACTGGTGGGTCCCGTCCTCACCAAACCCACATAGTCTGGTGTCAGCCGATCGAGCCATACACATATATGTGTGCCCCGTCACGCCAGTGGCGCGCCGGGGAGTCCTTGCCACCTCTGGAAGATCTAAGGGCAAACAAACGTCCATTCAATATATTTTGCCTTCCGTGAAAGGACCCTATCAATGGGTACTGTATTTAGATGTGTATCCTGCCACACAATAGCATTGCAAAGAACACCTGTTTAACAAAAAGTTTCTAATCGCGGAGGCCTGATTTAGGGCCATGCCATCCCATGCGCTCACCTAATTGACTTGGTTCGGTATTCTGTTATCGTCGTTTTTTATAGCCTCGTGACCGACGCCCTAAACCTCTGCTTGGGCTCTGTGGGCAGTCGGCTAACAAGTTTCCTACCATTTAATCGCGAGTTCTCAGGGTCGTTGCTTTCAAAAGCGTTTTTGGTCACCTAACCATTGGGTTGGCATTGTTTTTGCACTAGAAAGGTACATACTTGGCATGAAAACAAATTTGGACATATGAAAAGGACCCTTACTGAAATCATTTCCAACGAGTTTGAAACAATTTGGATGTTTTAACATTCTGTGTAAAAACAGGTAGATTTCCCCGGGGGGGGGCTTTTGTTGGCAAGTTCCTTGGAACAGAAAAGCCAATTGGTTTCACATCCCTGACAGATTTACAGTGTATCATCTAGCAGTTTTTGCGACACAATTCAAAAGCATTCATACCGGGATCAGGCACTGTACTTTAGGCTTGTAGTAGATATTGATCTGGCAAGTGTAAAGATGGATTAGCCGGGAATTAGCACTATGACAATAGCACGGCTGTGAGGCTGAATGACAATATGTTTTCACGTTTGTAAATGGGGTCTGGCATAATGTCAGCATCCTTGTTCCGAAATTGCCACAAAAGTTTCCTCTCAGCTTCTGGGCTCGCTTCATAACCTCACCCAAGAAGATGTAAAAGAGGAGAACGCTCGACTTGCACCTGGGGGCCTTGCACTTACTAAAGAAACACTGTTCATCCGCCCACTCATTCCTCTCGGATCACTCCCACGTGAGCGGCTCCCCGCTGCTAACTACGATAATTATATAAACAAAACCCGCCGACCGGGCTAGTGCATTTGCTCAACCAAAGCATGTTTGCATTTAGACTGACTATATAGAGTCCATTGCTATTGGGTGTGCGGTCATTTTCGTAAAAAATCCTCCATTTTCCTACCTATTCATAACTTGCACGATGTCATTAGCGAACTATTTTTTGGACCCGTTTATTGCACTCGCATGCCGTACTGCAAATCTCCGCTTGCACTCCAGGTCAAAATTCCAGTTGAGCCCAGTTGAAAGTTGTTCCATTTTCCGAGACGGAACTAATGGTTTCAACTGTTTTAAACTGGTTTGTAACTGGCTTAACTGAGTTCAATGGTCAGGAAAAACCTAGTTGAAAAATTGTTCCTTCCGTCACGGAATCAACTGATTCCACTGGATATTCAACTGGAATCAACTGGCTATCCAACTGGTATCCAGTGAAAACCAGTGTCAACACTCTGATCAACTGGAATTTTTGACTGGTCCTTTCCTCATGCGGAAGTTGCAAATGTCCGCGTGCAGTTCCGCATGCGGAAGTGCAATGTCCGCGTGCACTTCCCATGCGGAAGTGCACAAGCGGATATGTGCACTAGCATTATGCTGAAGTGCAAATGTCCGCGTGCACCTCCGCATGCGGAACTGCAAATATCCGCGTAGATGCAGAAGTGCAAATCCGCATACATGCGGAAGCGCACGCGGACATTTGCATTTCCGCATGTATGCGGAAGTGCATACAAGTATGTCATATTAACGTATGACATAACGTATTCAAGTATGTCACATTAAGCATGGATATAGGCCTAGTAATCGATCATTTATTTATCATTCAAATTGTATGTTCTAAAGTCGCAACAGAGCTGCAGTGTTGATGTGCACATTGTCACAACAGGGATGTTATTAACTGCTCTAACAAAAGGGAGATCTGCCAATTACCAAAACCAATATTAAGCAATATTAGGCCTATACATTTCGGCCACAAAGATGGGTCGACCAACAACCGCAACGAGCGATTATACAATTCGCCAACAATGCGGGATCTACCAATTATCGCGACAAAGGGAGTTCTTTCGCAATTCGACAACAAAAGAGAGATTGCACATTGCCACAATCGACACATGTTTTGGTAGTATAATCAAGTATCTTTCAGCGACAAAGGGCCGCAAATCGATGGTCGATAAGTCAATCATTTTCCTTGAAAGAGAAGCATTGTGGAGTCACGTTCAATAGCAGTAACACAAAGGCTTACAAAGGATTGGCACGGCGCACGAACAACCACGTACAGAACTGGGATGCTGTAGGCATTTGTCGACTTCGGGAGAGGCACACATTGCAATTTGCGAGTTTGTCATATACTTTGTACGAAGAGCATAAGCCTCACTGTAAAAATAAGTTAATAATTATTAATTTTTTTTCTTCATCACAAAATACGGCAAAAACAATATGAATAAATTATAATAATAAAACTGTAGTACAATGAAAAATGGTGATAATATTGCTGAAAAATATTTTATATACAGGTAAGGATCAAGTTCAAGTTTATTTCAAGGATGAAAATAATATATTGGATTTGGAAAAGAAAAGTATATAACTAGATTAAAAGTAGAGGAAGGATGTCATTTTAGTCATATAAGACATTGTTTTAACTAAAGTTAATCAAAATGATGTATTTTAGGACTGTTCTTCGAAGAACTGCCTAAACCGTCCTTTTTCGGACTACACATTGTTCCAAAAAGAGGAACGATTTTGTGCATGTTGATGATAAATGATGAAATAAAATGCTTACTAAAGCAAATGAAAAAATAGATTCCTATATTTTTTGGAAGAGCGCCCCAAATAATTTTGAGAGTTTTGCACAGGTGCATTGGTAGCTGGCTAGTAAACTATACCTGAATGGTTAACCTCGAAAATGTCGATGTGTAGCAAACGAAGGAATTTTGTAATTAGAATAATTAACATCGGAAATCTCCGACAATAATTCAACGGCTGCTGAAAACGGCCTTCTAATATGAAATAGCCGGGAAATAGCGCCATGCATGTGCATTTACGTGTCTACGCGCAGACATTAGTTGTTTCATTGGTTCAGGCAAGTCAAGTTTGAGGTCATTTTCGTGAGTTGGCACTATTTTATATATGGACGGACATAATTTTAGTGTTTCCAGCTCCGCCGTTAAATTGCAATCTGGGATCTCGATTCAATTTACAAAGTCGCTTCTTTTATTACAAATACGCACTTTTGAGTATTACCGTTCGCAGGTATAGTTTATTAGACAATTATTAACAAAACTGTGTAAAAAAATTCAAATTATGAAAATTGGGGGCGCTCTTCAAAATGTGCTATTATTGCTTTAAAGTTACAGGAGGAGATTTTTTTTTTAAAATTCTCTCAAATTGCATTGGATCGGTTGTGGACCACCTTTCGAAAGTATTGGACAAGCAAGTATAAAAGAAAACCGCAAACCTTGTTTTGAACTTGCCTACTAATCGTCCCTGAAGAAAACCATGCTTTGAATTTCTGTCGTGCACGACAGAAAATACTAAATCATCATCTTATTACATAAAGACAGCGTATTCGTTTTTTTTTTTTTTTTTTTTTTTTTTTTTTTTTTTTTTTTTTTTTTTTTTTTTTTTTTTTTTTTTTTTTTTTTTTTTTTTTTTTTTTTTTTTTTTTTTTATGCAAAAAAAAAAAAAAAAAACAGAGTTCGAAAAAAATTGGGGCGCTTCTTTCTGGAAATGTCCTCATGTCTCTTTAATAAAATTGACATGTTTCGGAACTTACAAACTTGATCACAGACCCATGTTTTGCAAACTTTCACTCCCAACCTATTTTTTTATTAACCTGGTCTTACAAAGCTTTTTTTTTTCTTGTATAATACAGTTTACCGGGGGAGGTAGAAAAAGCTTGTGCGCTATAAAGTAGGAATGTCGCATCCGGTTTTCAGCCTACATGATGGTATATAGAACCATGCTGTGGAGAATGTTTTCAAAAATGTAGCATGTTTTTCTCTTGGGTGGCAACGACCCTGTACCCTATGACGACATACCCTAAATGACCGGAAAGTATGAGAAAATTATTACCTATTTTCCGAAAGCTTCAGACATTATAGCGCACTGGAGGAAAGTTCAATATTGGTGTGGTATCCCCCATGGTATAAGACAGCTCTTGTATAAGACGAACAAAAAGTGTAGATCGGAGCCGCTAAACCTGTTTATTGAGGTTTAGTTGAATTTTTAAACAAGTTGTTTAATTTTCAAACAAGGTTGGGCGATGAACAGGGTAATCAGCCGTTGTTTAAAATGTTTTAAACAACTTGATTAATTTGGTTCTAACACCTATTAGGCCTATATATAGTTTGGGGTCATGCCCGGCTTCTATTTCGTCAGGAATTAAGCAATGTTATAGTTTACACTGAAAATATTAATTTTCAATTTGACAATTAAAATTAGTCCATCATCACCGATTTTTTTTTAAATCATTCAAAGAAATAATCACCAGAATTTCTTATAATGTTTCTCACTCAACTTCCGCATGCTGAAGTGCAATCTTGCAGTTCCGCATCACGCGTACCTTCCGCATGCACGCGGATAATTTCACTTCGCCTGCGGAAGTGCAACATTACTTTTTGCATTTCCGCCATGCGATGTGCAACATTTTCTTTTGCACGCGATCTTTGCACTGCGCTAAGTGCACGCGGACATTTGTGCACGTTCCGCATGCGGAGTGCAAAGAATTCGGCGGTGTTGTAGAGGGTCGTCGAGTGCCAAATTGTGTAAACCACTGACCTCTATACATGATTAGCGTGCTCGCACGTAATTGAAATAGTCGGCTATTGAAACAACCGGAACTTCCCTTTCCCCAGCCATTTTGTCGAGGGCAGAACATATAGGTCACCGTACTGATTCAATGCGAGGTCAATGCAACTTGTGAATATTTCTTGTATTTGAAAGAAAATCTTAATATTTTATTAAAATTGTGTGGTATAGCATCGACCAGTCATAATTACGATAATTGGCGCGATACAGAATCCTAAATGCTGGGGATTCTTTACCGTGTAGCATATTGGAGTGCAATTTGTGTCAGTTATACAAATATTATTGATGAAAGGGTTGAAAACAATAAAATGTCATTATATTAAAAAAAAAAAAAAAAAGAAAAAAAAAAAAAAACAAAAAAAAGAAATGATTTATGTGAAAAAATAAAAACAAATAATATTGTGTTAAATTCACAGGAAAAAAAAGCACTTCCCCTCCAATCTTCCTCCCCTACCCCTCCAGTTACTCCCCCTCCCCCCCCCCTCCTCTTCCCCTCCTCCTTCATTTTCACTTTCTTCTCCTCCTCCCCTCCCTCGCCCTTCCCTCGACTCCACTTCCCCCGCCCTCTTCCACTTCCCCCTCCCCTTCCCGCCCTTCCCTTCCCTTCACTTCCCTCCTTCTTCCTTTCCTCTTTCCTTCCTCTTGCCTTCCTTTGTTATTTTTATTAATTTAGTCATAAGATTCAATTACTTATTCATAAGGTAAGTTGGAATTTATTCGTTCATCCATTCATTAATTCTTTCCTTCATGCATTCATTAGGTTAATTAAAATTTTTTAATCAAATATGCAATTTATCTTATGTTAAAACATGATCTGCTATTTATTATTATTATTGTCACTGTATTTATTTATTAATTCACTTCCTCCGTTTGTTTTCAATTATTTTTCGGAATTCTAGCTACTTATTCAGTTATTTCTGCAGTAGTCTTTTGCATATTGTATGCACGCGTGAGTTCCCCCATTGGCCCCTCTCCACTCCCCCTTCCAATTCCCCCCTCCCCAATCCCCTTCCCGTCCCGCCCCCTCCCCTTCCCCCTTCCCATCCCCACTCCCACTCCCCCTTCCTCCTCTCCTTCTCCCCTTCCCTTCCCCTTCCCTCCCTTCCCCCTCCCCCTCCCTCTCCCTCCCTTCCCTCCCTCCCCCCTCTCCCTCCCCTTCCCCCTCCTCTCCACATGTCCCCCTCCCCATTTCCCACTCCCGTCCTCCCTCTCCCGCCCTTTCTTCCCTCCCTTCCCCCTCCCCAAATCCCCTCCCCTTCCCTCCCAACCTCCATCCCTTTCTTTTTTCTTATTTTTTTTATCTTGGGATTTTATTCGTTCATCTATTCATTCGTTCATTCATTCTTCTATCCGTTCATTGACACATTCATTTCGATTTTATTTTACAAATATGCAATTTATCTTATTATAACTGCTCTGCTATTTTATTTGCGCATTTATTTATTCATTATTTCACATTTCCTCATTTTTATATTTCATTATTTCTTCCGGAAATTTCTTTATGTGTTCATTAATGGTTTGTTTTGAAATAACAATTCCTTTGGTGGTGAAAAAACCCTTCGTTTTCCCCTATTTTGAGTAAATTTCAAAATTGACGTACAAGTGCCATTGAAAGCAATGCAGCGACCACGGGTTTCTTGCCCCTCCCCTATACAAATGGAGACAAATGTTTTCACTCGCGAATCGCCGCCCGCTATCCATGTATAGAGTCCGTGGTTAAACACTATTTCAATTACGGAATAAATCGCACTCTCATCATAGTGCGCAGTTTCACCTCCATAGAAAAAAACGTTTTACACAATTTGGCACTCGCCAGTGGTGTAAATAACCTGCATTATCACATGTTCTGGAAGGGTAGCTAAGTTCATGTCATGTAATGTCCGATAAAGAGACAAGTGGGTTCCCAGCTTTTACAGGATTAGGGATTGGTAGCAATATTTTTTTCATTTTTGGTATGTTGTTCCGTGGTAGTGGTTCAAACATCAGGCCGCACATTCCCTACCCAAACCAAAAGTGAGACCCCCTCCAGGTCCAATATCTTTACAAACAACATTGTGTGACTCCGGAGGGGTTTAATAGACAAATACATCCATACACACGTTCAAAAAACCGTATAATAATAGTACTCTCGTGTATATTCAAACAATAACAACACTTCCAACGTCAGATTTTCAACAAGCGCCAACCTTCAACATGACAAAAGCGGGGACATTCACACATGTGAAAGCGGACCTTCAACATGATAAAGCGGACCTTTGGCAATGTTCGGTGGGGGTGCGCCCCCCCCCCTCCGTCTATGCCATATTGTCCTCTAATCATAAGGATTCCAAAAACTGTATAGTTGGTACCACTTACGCCCATTGGTTTTGGAGTTTCGAGGGTAAAATGCCCAAAAATGTGTAAAAAAGGTCAATCTTCAATTTGTACAGGGTCAACATTTAAGTTTACTCTGATTATATTGTAAATACTTGAAAATTAATTGCTTAGGTAGAGGACTCCCAAAAGTATCGTTTTGATTATGTTAAATTTTACTTACGAAGATAAGGGTCAAAGAATATCAACACCATTGGATAATGTTGCCCTATATGACCTACTTTGGTCCCATAACATGGTACCTATGCATTGCACTTTTTTGACACATTATCCTAGATGAACAACTTCGTTCATTTTACCAAAATTGAAGCAACTTCGGATTTTTAACAACCCCTGTAACAAATAGAAATTGACCTTTTTGCCATTTTAAGTTACCAGTTTTTAACCCTAAACACCAACCAATGGTCTGAGATGGTACAAACTATACATTTTGGAACCGGCCAATATGGCATACATTTCACAATGATGGAGCATTTAAAAATTTGACCCCTTATCCACTTAAATTGACCCCCTATTGAAAAGTGATACCAATCATTTGAGATACACCTACCAAGCAGGGGAATGTTAAGGGGTCCATACTAAGACAAGGTGTCAACCTTTCTTCTGTAGTTGAAGGTAACGATGATGTTTACCTGGGTCCCAGCTCCTCCTCTATATTTCTATTTGCAGATGGCGGTAGACAGACTACCTCAATCTTCATTGTTTTTACTATATTGGTGCCTTTTGTTCCTACATTAAAGTAGTTATATGGAATCGATACATACCGTCTTTGATTTATAGCTAAAAATGCATGTCCGCGATTTGTTATTATTTTGCATTATCGGCATCGCTGCTATCCCTTTTAATTTCGACGCTGAGTCACGGACTGAAATTATCTTCTTAGGTGTTTTTGGCTTTTGAGATGGCTCCACTTTGGAAAATGGCCTCGTATCAAATTCCCACCACTTTTAATTTAATTTTGTCATCCAGAACCCTAATGGTAAATTTTAGCTATGATGAACAAATTTTATTATTCGATCCCGTGTAGAAGTAAGTATCGTCCCTGCGTACTCATAGCCGGAACAATGGTGAACATAGGGCAATCGTGCAGTTGCCTCTTCACGCAACATTATAGTTTCATCCCGCTTTTCTCGTGGCGTTATGTCTATTGAGGCCCCGGACTGTGGCTCCCGCCACTATATCTGCTTTCACACCGTTAGCCCTCTCCAAGCATTCAGCAGCAAAACCGCGGGTACCGTGTCTATACGTCACAGACAGGGTACGACGATTCACTTCTGGATCTGGATCTGGATATATACGTTCCAACAAACCCCTGCTGGGAAAAACGGAAAGGCGATGGTGTGTGTGCTATTAATTAACTAGTTTGATTTCTGTAAGTAGCTGTGCTTTGAAGTCTTTGGTGTTGTTGATATTTATGAGGCTTTCTGGCAGTTGATTCCACCCAGCTACAGTCCCGTGGAAAAAACTGAATATTTATTTGTGTCTGAATTATCGATATGTTTAGAAATGACTTGCTGTGCGTCTTTCTATAGGGGGCGAGTTACTGGCGCATAGGCTTCCGGTTGAATGTCGAGGTTACCCTGGACGGCTTTGTGGAGAATGGAGAGACGACTGATCTTCCTTCGAGATGAAAAGTTCGCCCACTCAAGCTCATGCCGCATTACGGGTCATACACTGCTCTGGCCAATTGTAATCATTTAAGGTAAATCGAGCTGCTCGCCGTTGTACAGCTTCCAAAAAAGTTCGATGTTTAATTTCCGCGTGGTGTGGGTCCCAAACGGCTTCCGCAGTAACTCTAATAAGGGTTCTTACAAAAGGACATATACGCTAGCTCCTTGAGTTCTTCTAGTGCCTGCCTTTAAATTTCTTTTAAAAACCCAGATTTCTGTTACCTTTGGATGCAATACTGTTAATAATGGACTTTTTCCTTTCAGATTATGTGATATGTCGACACCAATGACTGATGATTTTGGGTTTTTCCTGGCAAAACATGTTTTTATTAAGATATATGAATGAGTCCTTTTTATATAGAATTGGTGACTTTTAAGACAAAACCTTGCGCATTAACTCATCTGCCACCGGTGTTGCCAGCTACCAGTCGGTCAAGGGTCAGCTGACGGAGGTCAGCGTCGTGGTCATTGCTGATGGTTCTGTCCGCTCATCGTTTACGCAGTTAGGGATGAAGTTCTAGCCTAATTAATGTTATTGGCGGGTGTTTCCGTACAAGGTGACCTAGCTGACCGGCCACTTCTGACACATTATCCTAGATGAACAACTTCGTTCATTTTACCAAAATTGAAGCAACTTCGGATTTTTAACAACCCCTGTAACAAATAGAAATTGACCTTTTTTGCCATTTTAAGTTACCAGTTTTTAACCCTAAACACCAACCAATGGTCTGAGATGGTACAAACTATACATTTTGGAACCGGCCAATATGGCATACATTTCACAATGATGGAGCATTTTAAAAATTTGACCCCTTATCCACTTAAATTGACCCCCTATTGAAAAGTGATACCAATCATTTGAGATACACCTACCAAGCAGGGGAATGTTAAGGGGTCCATACTAAGACAAGGTGTCAACCTTTCTTCTGTAGTTGAAGGTAACGATGATGTTTACCTGGGTCCCAGCTCCTCCTCTATATTTCTATTTGCAGATGGCGGTAGACAGACTACCTCAATCTTCATTGTTTTTACTATATTGGTGCCTTTTGTTCCTACATTAAAGTAGTTATATGGAATCGATACATACCGTCTTTGATTTATAGCTAAAAATGCATGTCCGCGATTTGTTATTATTTTGCATTATCGGCATCGCTGCTATCCCTTTTAATTTCGACGCTGAGTCACGGACTGAAATTATCTTCTTAGGTGTTTTTGGCTTTTGAGATGGCTCCACTTTGGAAAATGGCCTCGTATCAAATTCCCACCACTTTTAATTTAATTTTGTCATCCAGAACCCTAATGGTAAATTTTAGCTATGATGAACAAATTTTATTATTCGATCCCGTGTAGAAGTAAGTATCGTCCCTGCGTACTCATAGCCGGAACAATGGTGAACATAGGGCAATCGTGCAGTTGCCTCTTCACGCAACATTATAGTTTCATCCCGCTTTTCTCGTGGCGTTATGTCTATTGAGGCCCCGGACTGTGGCTCCCGCCACTATATCTGCTTTCACACCGTTAGCCCTCTCCAAGCATTCAGCAGCAAAACCGCGGGTACCGTGTCTATACGTCACAGACAGGGTACGACGATTCACTTCTGGATCTGGATCTGGATATATACGTTCCAACAAACCCCTGCTGGGAAAAACGGAAAGGCGATGGTGTGTGTGCTATTAATTAACTAGTTGATTTCTGTAAGTAGCTGTGCTTTGAAGTCTTTGGTGTTGTTGATATTTATGAGGCTTTCTGGCAGTTGATTCCACCCAGCTACAGTCCCGTGGAAAAAACTGAATATTTATTTGTGTCTGAATTATCGATATGTTTAGAAATGACTTGCTGTGCGTCTTTCTATAGGGGGCGAGTTACTGGCGCATAGGCTTCCGGTTGAATGTCGAGGTTACCCTGGACGGCTTTGTGGAGAATGGAGAGACGACTGATCTTCCTTCGAGATGAAAAGTTCGCCCACTCAAGCTCATGCCGCATTACGGGTCATACACTGCTCTGGCCAATTGTAATCATTTAAGGTAAATCGAGCTGCTCGCCGTTGTACAGCTTCCAAAAAAGTTCGATGTTTAATTTCCGCGTGGTGTGGGTCCCAAACGGCTTCCGCAGTAACTCTAATAAGGGTTCTTACAAAAGGACATATACGCTAGCTCCTTGAGTTCTTCTAGTGCCTGCCTTTAAATTTCTTTTAAAAACCCAGATTTCTGTTACCTTTGGATGCAATACTGTTAATAATGGACTTTTTCCTTTCAGATTATGTGATATGTCGACACCAATGACTGATGATTTTGGGTTTTTCCTGGCAAAACATGTTTTTATTAAGATATATGAATGAGTCCTTTTTATATAGAATTGGTGACTTTTAAGACAAAACCTTGCGCATTAACTCATCTGCCACCGGTGTTGCCAGCTACCAGTCGGTCAAGGGTCAGCTGACGGAGGTCAGCGTCGTGGTCATTGCTGATGGTTCTGTCCGCTCATCGTTTACGCAGTTAGGGATGAAGTTCTAGCCTAATTAATGTTATTGGCGGGTGTTTCCGTACAAGGTGACCTAGCTGACCGGCCACTTCTGACACACTTGTGAATTCGAAAACCTTCCAGCACTGAATCAACATGTGTTCAGCGGAATACCCATGTTTTTTCCGTTAAGGAGGCTTCATAATTCAGTAAGTTGTTTCGAAAAAAAATTGTGTCAGATGGTCACTTTCGGCAACAAAGCCCGTTTATTGTCCTGGAATATTAAGTGCCCAATGGGGAGGGGGTTCCAGATACCCAACATTTGGTTTTTTTTTTTGCGAGTTCTTCGGTTTACCGCCAATCAATTTTTTCAAGAGTTTTTTTGCTAATTGTCTTATTTCTGATCCGCTTCTCTTTCTCCTGATAAAAAAAACAAACCGCCCACGGCTTCTTAGAATTAAACTCACTTAATCCTAATTTTAATTGGTTTCTCTTGTATTGTATTGTTTTTTGAGCATTTGTCTACGCCTTTGTTCTTTTTTGTAAAAGCGTTAATATCTAATTTGTAATGTATTCACAGGGTAGCAACTTCATCCGGAACTTTTTTTCTCTTCCCTGTTCACAGAAAGTCTGTACTGTTATCTGTAGCGTTTAGTTCGGCAAAATACCAAAGGGCACTCACAACCAACTTTTTAGCTCGTTCCGTAGCGTTGGCCGTAGGCCGTACCTACCCCTACAAGAAGAGAAGATAGTAGGGGCTAGTAGCGGAAAAGCAGAGCAACCTCGGGCAACACTTTGCGCAGCGTGCGGATGGAAACCAAAATTATAGTCTTTAAATGAGATTGAGCCTTATTCTTAAATGATGAAATGTCCATACTGTTACGACATCACTTGGTATAGAATTCCAGTCGACAAGGCTTTAAGGCAAAAAAGGATTTTTTGATATGTTGTAGTCTTACAGCTAATTTTTGCGAATTTCCTGTTTCCCTCTGTGATTCTCGTAGAGTGCTGAATATAATCATCAAGTTGTATATCACTTAAACCATTTCCCATTTTATAAAGTTGGTCAATCTCTTCATATGTCTTTGTCTGCAATTGATCCCAATCCAAACATTTGGGAGAAGTTTAGTAACAGTGCCCTTTTCAACACGCCCATATTCTCTTTTACAGAAACGTCTGCTTACGTTTGAATCCTTTTCTAGAGCTCAATATTTATTCTTAAATGGGGATCCCGTCTGCTATCCATATTCAAATTGGGGGGGGGGTCTAACAATGGCTTTTATATGCTGTAAACCTTAACCCTTTCTGGACAGCTCCAACAGGTTCGACGTATTATCCCGAGAAACTGCTGAGCTTGCTCACTCAACGGTTTTCTTGTGTTGAATATCCCAGTTTAGAGTGTTTGACAGAAGTGGTATTCCCAGATACGGTTGAAACGTGCCAGTTCCTTGCTACAGAAGGTGTACCATGTGGTTTGTTTGTTTACAATCTCCCATTGTCAGGTCAACCATTAGATGGATCAAGTTCATCAACCATTCTTCTACATTCCTAAAGCACTTCACATCCTTTCTTGAGAATCTGTGGATTGTGTGTACTGGAAATCGGGGAATGATCAGCAGTCACCACCTGTAAAGAGCCTGGCTTTTGAAGTAAGTTGGTCTGGAAGATCATTGTATAAACCCAAACAAAGGGGGCTTTCACTTGTAACCTGGAGGAACACGGATGTAACTGGCCGCTGGGTAACTTTGACCACCACCCACCACCCCTCCATTTAAAAGTACCCGTTGATTTCTATTTGAAAGGAGTTTTAATCCAGGTAGCTATTGGTCCAGTAATCCCATAATGATTTTCACTTAGCAATAAGACGGCGATGTGTCCCTTGTCGAAGGCTTTTGGTGAATTCCAAAATAGCTACATCAACTTTCCTGCCATACTTGATTTCTTTGCAATTCGTGGATGGTGGAGAATATGTTAGACTCAGTTGAATCTTTTAGCTTCGAAACCCACTGTTGGTATTACTGTCCGAGATGTTTTCATTATATGGCTGTGAAGAATATGTTCCATTATTTTGGATATCACCGAGATCAGGGACACTGGTTCTATAGTTTACTTTTCTTCCTTCTTCATTACGATCACCTTTCTTGAACCTGATGCAATAGTTGCTTCTCTCCAATCCTGAGGGACTTCACCAGTATTTACAGAAGTCTTAAACAGATCTTGAAGGGGAGACGCAAGGTGGTCAGTCAATCAGCATAAATCCCAAAAAAAACCAGGGGAATTCCATCTGGGCTTGCGCTTTGTTAGGCTCTCAGTTTACGCGGCTTATCCAGCACCCCAGCAGTTGAAGCTCGAGTCTGTAGATGTCTGTATACGGACTCTCACCAAGGCTAGTTATTGGTCCAGGGCCTTCTACGGTGAAGACGCTCTGAACTGGTCGTTGATGGTTGAGGGCTTCAGCTTTTGGTCTATCCTTACATACTAAGTCCCCATCAACTTTCAGGTCTGAAACAACCCTTGGTTCTCTTTTCTGAAGCTTTATGTAAGACCAAAAACCTTCGCGTATCTCCAATAAGCTGAACCCAAGGTTAAGTAGCACGTGCTGCTGCTGTAGCTTGCTTTAATGGGTACACACACCATATTGCACGCGCCATAGACTTTGTGTGTACAATGTAGTCAAATAAATGGTCTATAACTCGAGTTTACCTTTTTCGTTTGGAAAATAACGGATTATATAAATACAAAGAGTAGACATTTTCTCGGCAACATATCAAAATGTGACGATAACAATTAGAGGTTTAGATTTTAGTAGTACTGATTTTTTATAGATGCCGTATTTTCACCATCATCACGGGTTAAGATCCGACTCTTAGCCTCGCATGCACCTTGTGTGTAAAGACGGGCCGATCAATCTCAGATTTCATTCAATTTCGATGTTTTCTTTCAAACCTTAAACATTCAATCCTGTCTGCTAAAATTAAATTGGTCCAACAAAATCATAGAATTACTAAGAATATCTCACAATTTATAAACAAGAGAGTACTTACAGACAATCGTGATAAACCTCGGACTGGTATAGGATGTTTCCACTCTAATAGTGGTGTTTACCCTTATGGGAAGGTCTCCTTTGCTGAGAAATTTTTCCCATGATGGTAGGCCATTACCAGCCGGATTCATTCTCCTTTATCGAGGCGCCCCTTTTTGTTGCAGCACTTCTAAGTTGGCTATTAACCAAGGTACTTATAGCGAGGGAGTGGTGAAACGTTGTGGAAAACTTTTTCCATAGTGCTAATCAGCGCGGATCCAGGAGGGGGCCTGAAGGGGCAACGCGCGCCTCCCGTTAAAATCTGCAAATTCTTGCAAATCACCCATTTTGAGCATTTGTACCATTTACAAGCCTTTCAGCCCCCGGTAATGTTGACATTTTTCAAATCCTGGATCCGCCATGCTAATGATATTGTTTTGTTATCAGAAGACATTTCTCATTTCAGATTTGTTCTCCATTGTATATCTTCCGCAACTTGTTTTAATTCAGACAGAAAAATAATTTAAAAAAACAAAAACAAAAAAAAAAATCCCTTTACAAGTACAAGCGGAGTGATCTCCCACTCGGACTCTTTACGAATTTTTCGGTCAATATTAACGTTTTTACATGACGAGTTTTGGTCTCCGATGCTTAAATTTGGTATTTCTTGACCTTCCACCGCTGGTCTGCACAGGGCATCATAGACAACTTCCGGCTTTGACGGTCATTGATATTTCGTTACTAAGTTAGAGGTTGCGAACTGTGTGTAAGACCAATGCCGAAGTATCCGCTAAAATCGCTCATTTGGCCCAAGTTTGACTCATCAATTTCATTTATCTACCAAACAGAAACTCTACAGCGTTTGGTATATAGTAGGAAACCTCTATTGAGCAACTTTCTCATCCAACAAAAATGTTGATGAGGAAATTGTGATAAAAAAATTTGAAATTTGAATATTTTGGGATTTTTTGTTTCACATTGGCCGTTGCCTTTTCTCTCTGCATCGGACCACAGTAAGATCGCGTGGGAAGAGATTTATGGTACGTTGTGGATGTTTTGTTACAGAGATGGACCCGTATATTAGCTCGTCACCCATCGCCTTAACGAGGAACCACGTAAACGCATGCGCGACCGGGATTGTCCAGAATACGAAGTGAGCTTTAAAGAAACGTAACACAGTTCGAAAAGCAACCGAGTTGACCGACAACATCTTAAAATTAAATTATTTTTCTAGCACGAGCGGACTACAAGGTTTGGTAACATAATGTATAATGTTTATGCTATTGGCACAGCGTTTTTTATTCTGCTTGAATTGGTTGGAGAGAAAAATAATAGTAATTTTGGACCACACTGGTACACCCGAAAAATACAACACGAAAAAACGTTAAATTTGTTCATCAATGAAAATGACCGAAAATAGCCACATCTCGCGCATGTTTGAAATTCGGTCTTCAAAATGGTCAATGAACAATTAATGACAGTGTACTTTCAAAATGGTTACAAAAATGTATAATATTAAAAAAAAAAAATTCTGGACCAAAATCTGACAATGGGTGATTCTGCAGATAGAGCCAATGTCAGTATCATGTGTAGCATGTGCCCTACATCAACAGTGTGGTTGCACATGCCTATCTACAAGCTGATGATTCTGAGTTTGATGAATTATGGGTTATGTTCGGAGTTTTTTTCAATTTCTTCGTGCAGACCCCGAGGGTTGTTTTTGAATCAATCCTATAATGCATTGCAATTTGCCTATACCATACTGTACTAAATACATGTCAGTACTTAGGGATAAAACGTGTTCCAAAAGTTAAAGAACCACAAGACATTTCATAATCATGCAAAAAATTCCCTAAGTACTAACGCTTTGTGGGCTAAAATTGGGGTTTTTATGTGTTAAGAATAGGATTTTTATGTGATCACATGACCCTATTGAGATGAAATTTCCCAAAACTGGTGCATTGTGGGATTGACTCAAAACACCCTCTAGTCCAGACCTAAGTAACCTTATTTTATCAGCCCATGAGCATGATACACCTTGGTCTAGATTAGCATAGTTAATCATGCAGGCTACCTCAGGGTGCCCCCCTCAAAATTTAGGAAAGCAGGGGTTTTACGCAATAAATTGCGCAAAAATTAGGGGTTTTTAACCAAAATAAGTTCATTTTGTACTGTTTCGCCCCCCATGATGTTTTGCCCCTCCTATGATTTTACCCTGGCGCCACCCCTGGGCTACCTGTATTTTGTGTTTGGAACTTCTAAACCAATTCAATCTCAAGTTCGAAGGTGACTGTCTCTACTTTGTGCTGCCTTTATGGGGTCCCCTTTTTTGAAGTCCTGCACCCCCAATAAATCTTGCGCAGTGGCGGATTTAAAGGTGCGTGTTCCGATCGTCTTTGGGACCCCCCTGATTTACCCGGAAGTAGTATCGATTTTGATATCAGATGAAAGGCCGTACTTTTCTCATTGTCGTCATGAAATTTGAGCCCTCAAATCCTTTTCATTCCCAAGATATTAGCAAGAAACCGCCGTTTTAGTGGTTATAACCACTATTATTAGCACAGTATTGAATAGGGCTTTGCAACATGCATTATTGCATCTACCATCAAAACCGCAAGTTTGTTTCCCACGGTACTTGACGGGGTGTATGTGCAAGTGCCAGGCTCTCATATCAAGTAGAGAACACAATAAACATAAATCGGAACAAGCTCCTTTAAGGAAAAGGGCCCTGTCAGCAGTTTAGTGCGACTAAGGTGTGTCCGCGGGGGCCCTGAGCAATATTTAAGGGCAGCCCTGTCAGCAGCTGCTGACACTGCTGACTCTTAAATCCACCACTGATCTTGCGTATGGCCCTGCATGGACCCCAAACATCTTTTCCTATAGTAACTGGTCCCTATAGATGATGTGACATTTGTTTATGGTGCCCCCTGTTGGTGTAAGAGAGAAACTGGCAGGCAAAAGCACCTATACTTTGCATGGGGAAATTCTGTTTTTTGCTGTAACTTTTGTTTCGAATTAAATAATACTAACTTCTTATCAAGCATAATAAGCTAATGCTACCAGCTGCATTTTGTGACCAATTTAGATCAGGAAAGATTCTGCAAGTAATTTATAACCAGATTTTATGTGGTCTGTCACAGAAACTACTGTAATATTTTGCCTGCCAGAAAACAACAGAGGGCGTCCTGAATGTCAACAAGTGACGTCATAGGTCACATCATCTATAGGCTTTTCCTTAAAGAGACATGAGGACATTTCCAGAAATCACCCCCAATTTTTTTTCAAACCCTGTTTTTTTTTCATATTTGGAATGCTTTCCAATGTATTAGATCACACCTGAAGTGAATAAGCCAAATACACCATCTTTATGTAATGAGATGATGATTTAGTAATTTCTGTCGTGCATGACAGAAATTCAAAGCATGGTTTTTCTATAGGGAGGATTACGAGAGCAGGCAAGTTCAAAACAAGGTTTTGTAGTTTTCTTTTGTACTTGTTTGTCCAATAAACTTTTGAGAAGCAATTTGTATCCTCAAAAAATCTCCTCCTGTCACTTAAAATTTTCCCTCGATTTTTAAAAAATGATAAATAGAGTATAAATACAGTATTTGCCTCGATAAGCACCCAGGGCATAAAATTAGCTGCTTGGGCACTAATTAAACCATTTCTGCACATATGTTAAAGGCTGATGACTCATTTCCCGATGAGGACGCACTCAATTTTCAAACATTTTGTATAATGTTTGTCCATGCGCTAATACTGTGTTAAATAACTAACTATATTGAAGTCTTTTTTTATAGAAAATCAAACTTTAAATTGCTTTAAAATCAGAAAATTGAAAAAAAAACGGGAAAGTCTGGATTCATCATACCTGGCATTAAGCATATACAGTGCGGAGAATGTCAAATGATTGTTCCCCGATGAATCAAAAAATATAAAAATATTTGAATCTTTTAGATATTATTATATACTTTATATTAACAAATAATTACTTCTTAATCACTATGTCAAAAATCCCGAGATTCATGCATTTTATTTTCAAGTCTAACGGCCTCATTTTTAGAGGGATCCAAAAGCCACGGAACAACAATTTAGTACAGAGTAACCAAGAAGATGAGCAACATGTTAACGTGTAATTCCACAAACCAGGATAAGGAAAAAACGAGATAGGCAAAGAACTTTCTTGTTTGTTGCATTTATTCACCACAGTGAAGCACAAAAAATTATTAAATTTATTCAGAAAGAAAATTGTCCCAAAAAAGTTGACCTTTTGCCTTTAGCCAACTACGGTGTATCACTTAAATTGAAACCTGTTTTGGTGTTGTATTTTTCAATATCTTTTTGTTTTGCCTAGTTAATAGTTATTAAAACGAGTTATCCAAAACCTTGAAGAATCTAAACAGTCATCAAAATTAATTGCACTTGTTGTGCATCAATCCCAATTAAGAAACTGGCCGCTGTGTTATACTCATTGGGGAATTTAGTAACCATTTACCACCAGAGTGTGCAAAGCCCACCACACATTAGGTATCACACTTGAAATTTGACGCTTCAATTACCAATCAATAGAATTGGGTACAAAAGCAAATCTGAGGCCTTTATTAAATGAGATGCAGATATTGATTGCTGAACCAAAATGAAAAATTCAAAATTCCTGTGTGAATGAAAGCTATTTAATGTACTTTTGAAGCATTACAATTTTTAAGAGCTACCTTGCCAACGTTCTTTGACAAGAAAAAATTCAGGATATTTGGGGAACAATCATTTGGACTCACACTGTCGGTGGTAACTATATTTAGTTCTCAAGAGGGGTTTCAAGTACTACACAACAAATTATATTTTGAAAAATGTCTTAAATCAGCCTTTAAGGATTCTAATTTTCCTATATGAGTAAAATCTGCTTCATTTGGATTTTTGTGTCAAATTTCCCATGTCAAATTTGAGGGTAGGCACCATTTAAAATAATCAGCTTTTATAAAGTGCTTATCACTAAGCGCCTTGAAGCGCGTGGCCTATTATTCTTATGATGTCATCAAGAAATAGTCACTACCATTTTTGCTCTCTGAGTTTGCAAGTGCACCGTGCACAGTAAATTACTACAGTGGCATCTAGATAAGAGGGGGTATTTCCCCCAATTGTTTTTCTTGCCCCCACCCACCCCCAGCAGATTTTTGGCAAAAATCATTGATTCGGTGCCTAAAACTCACCAATTTGGGCAACCTCAGCAATTTTGGGACAAAACTTGCGTTACAAATATTTTGCCCAACAAATATCACTTTAAAAAATCTCAAAAAAAATTAAACTTTGCACCCCATCCCAGAAAAAAAGAGTCTGACACCACCACATTCTAGTTTTAAGCAGGACTGAATGTTCCAGTCTTGAAGTTGATGAGGCTTTTTAATTCCCTATATTTTATTTGCCCAGTTTTTTTGTATGGACAATTTTATAAACATTTTTATACAAAATCTTAGTCCACATTTGTGTAATAATGGCCTTTATTTCCAAAGTAAAAGTATCAAAGGACAAAGACCATTCTTTCCTGTTTCCAGCAAGACTTAGACAAACAAGAGTGATTGCTTAAAAATATTGCAATATTGGGAATAAGAAAAGGCAAAGTCACAATCCATTTTTTAGGGTGTGCAGCTGGCGTGGCCAGGGAGGAGCAAAGAACCTTCTAAAAACGTTTTTTGAGGTGTGAAATTGGGAATTAAAAGATAAATTTCATGTTAAGTTAGACCTTTTTCAGAATCTTTTCACTGCGTTACTTGGGACATTTTGACATCTACTGGGAACTTGCCCCTTGGAACCACCTGGCTGGCTATGTCCCTGAGGGTGGTGCATGCTTGAAACATATCCTCTGTATATCAAAATACCTGAAAATTAATGGAGCACAATCAGAGTACTGGCATACTTGTATCGAAATACAAAAAACCAGTCTCACCACTTTCTCCTGGACTATTGCTTAATTGCTATGACTCATATTTGTTCCTTTCACATTCATCTTACTTGGGTTACTGCTGCAAAAAAATCCACTTAAAAATAGTGAAAGTAATGTATTTTGTTGTATTTCAGTGTTTTCTTTTTTAACCCTAATACATCCAACTGGCAATTATTGGCAGTCACAGTTGATTTTGGTGCCAATGAGTGCCGGCTGGACATTAGTGAAAAGAGATGACTTCTGATAACTACCTACTATGCCACTTATCCTCAGATACCAGACGGCCAAGGCATGCTGGCTTGGCATTTCTCTCGGAGATTGCAGAATAAAGCAATGATTTGTGCCGCTGGTCATGTACCTCGAAGGCAAAACAATTTTTAAACAATAACAACACAACAAAAAGGACTCTACCCTTAAAACTAAACAAATCTCCAATGCCTATGGAAGCTGGCTGAGAAAAACTCTCAGAACTTTCTGTATCTTACAAATGCACACACCCCTCCAGTGTATGAGCGCTAGTATCATACCTACTTTGTACGCATGGAAACTATCATCCAAAATAAGTAAAAAAACAATAATGACATTGAGTGCCAGATGGGCATATACCACTCAAGAGAGCGCACAAAAAAATTGGACACTGCCGATGAGTGCTGGTTGAGATTTCCCATCAGGAGATTGCAAAAAGTTTGGAAGGAATGCTGAAAGGGCCTGATGGGAATTCCCCCTAGAAACCCAAACTCCAATGGGTGGCTGTGGGGGACATTAACACTTTTTACAAGGAAAATTCAGAGGTAAGGTAATTCCCAAATGGCATGCGTGACTGCAGACGTATGCCAGCTGGTCGTTATGTGCTGATTGGGTGTTAGGGTTACAGAAGGTGTTAAGGGGATATAAGGTTATCATTTATACGTGTGTGCAGTGAGGAAAGAAAAGAAACAAACTTTTTTCCCTTAGAAACATTGTCAAGACAAGGTTTGTATTTGGATCTTGGACTTTTTCGTTTAGTGATTTTGTCCATACCCCCAAACTAATAACATAAAATTTTAGAATGTTAGCGTGCTGAGTATTTCAGTTCAGTTGCTGTGATAAATTAAGCAAAACATTCAGGCACATATTCCCAGGAAAATATTTACAACTTATATTGCAAAAATATACTTTTTTGGAAGAAACAGGGCATGAAAAATGTATATTTCCAGAGCCAACTGCCAATGTTTCTAAAGTGTTATGTTTTTGTGTACAAAAAGGCCACAATTAACCTCCAAATTTCAAAAATTTCCCTACAAATACCAAACTTTCCTGGGAAGCTTCTAAAGTCCCCACCTTTTATGCAATGGGAAGAAAATTAAAATGGAATTTGTAGTAATGGGTGTTGAAATAAGCAACCCAAGACCAAAACTTTTGTATTATTTTTCAAATTAAAAAAATATTAAAAAATACAAAGTGTGGAGGATTCCCGTTTCGTGTTTTGAATAATTTGGAGGGTAAACCCCGGGGGGCCACTTTGTATTCCCAAACCAAGTTGGATATAATGCCGTGTATGGCCTCCCAGAACATACCCCAAGTGCGTATTTTCACTTAGCAGGAAAAACACCCAAGCAAGTATTTGGTTGATTTTGCTACCCTAAACAAGAACTTTTGTTGGTTTTGCTACCCTAAAAAAGTATTTGGTTTAATTTTACTACCTAAACATAGTTAATTGCGTGACTGGTTAAAATGCATCACCCTAAAGAAGTACACCACAATTATGAACCTACCCCACCCGCTTTCTACCCCCCAATTCTGGATTAGTATGTTCGTCCTGTACTAGTGACGGGTGACACAAAAACCAAATTGATTAGATTTTCAAAGAATGTCCCTTTAAGTGCCAACATGACCTTTACCCCAATTGGAGAAGAACACCTCAGGGGCTTGGGTCAGTTGCTTTACTGACCAGTTTGTTGAGCGTAGTTTTGGTTAGCGATTTGTGGTAAAAAAAATCCGGAATGGGTAGATTTTCAAAAGAACTATGGCCCCTTTAATCAGCAAATGCCCTCTCGATCACCCAATTGGAGTACACCATGTGAACCTTGGGCAGACCAGTGATTTCTGGAACAAGTTTGGCTTCAATTAGGCCCAAGTAGTGTTTGGGTAGAGAAACTTTCTGTGAAACTTTGGAAAACACTGCTAGATGGTCGAAAGAATTGTGGACTGCATACTAGTGTCTCCTGCAAATTCTTGCAGGTGACACAAAAATGAAGTGATCTATAATCAAGCCTTAACCCATAGGATGTATTTGGTAATATGATTCTGTACATGCATGCTGATATAGTATTTTTGTGAGTGAGGTGCATAAAAATGTTTTCTTTTTCTCATAGCAAATTGAAGGAACCAGAATTTGAGATATTTTGTGAAAATGAGATTATGTAGATATATCATGCACTTTAAAGGTCCATGGCCCGATCGCTATATGGCCTCGTCCCCAGAAGCCCCAGATTTTACCGGAAGTGCGTCAACATTTGGTATCAGAGGAACGCTACTATTTTTCTCAGTTACCTGTGAAATCTTAGAGGCAAAGGATATGTGGTTTGGAGTTATGAGCGAAAATGTGCCCATTTTGGTCGACCAATATTAATTTTACACGTCTCTATGGGGCTTTACAAACTCCCGGGGTTTAGGCTCTCCATCAAAACTGAAATATCGGCGCGAAAACTTTACAGATAGGGGTTCTTGGAGTGAAGGCCACAATCAATCAAGATGAAACGTTCTTATCCTAAAATCGGGCCGTCCCCGTTTAAAGGAAGCACAATTGAAGCACTTGGTGTGCACTTGAGAGTACCTTTGAACTTGAGGACTGAACATTATGTAAACATATCTAACATAAGGCTTGCATAGTTATAGGGTCGAGTGGGTAGTGTTATCATTTTCACAAGAGCTAGCCTACCCAGCTAGTCCTAGTTATGGTGCCTAACCTAGTAATCACTGGTTGAGCCATTTTTATTGTATCAGCCAGAGTCAGCTGAGTGTGTGTTGGAACATGTATTAGACTGTACTGGGGGGGAAAAAAAAAAAAAACCAGAAAAAAAATGCGACAAGTGAGGCTTGTTTGCAATTAGCCTGAAAAGGCAAAGTAGCCACTTAGCCTGCTCAGGGGACCAGGTGTCTCACATTAGTGGTAGTAGGTATGTGCGCCTCTAAGATCCTCAATTCGGTGTAGTTGTAGAAGTAGAAGTAATTATAGTCCGGCGTATTCACAGAAGGCTACAAAGGTAAGGAATAGGGCACTCAATTCAGGTGACTCTTCACGCAACATAGTTTCACGCTTTATTCTGTTATCGTCTATGGAGGCCCGGGACTATGGCTCCTGCGGAATATAGTTGCTTTCACACCAGCTATTGTACAGTTCAGTGGCCCCCAGCTTTTAGGACCATTTCAGTTCCAGAGACCATATCTTTCATGTCAACAAAATCCATATTCTACCCAATTTCCTTTAAAACAACACACAAAAAGTAGTGATGATGAAAATTGCAGGGGAAGCGAAACTTGCAGCTTATTTATTTTCTAAAATTTTGAAAATCTAGTTCCGGAGACCCCTTGGTCTCAAATGAGCTCTGGAGCCTCAATTTTGAAATCCGGGTGGCAGCCAAGCACATACCTTCCCCCCACCCCCCAAAAAAAAAAGTTGAGAACTTCCCCACCCCCGGGCCCTAGCCTATAATAATGCTAATTAGCTAGACAAGGTTTTCTGGAATGGACGGAAGAATTGAAAAAAAAAATCGAACCTTCATTCACACTTCATGACTTCATAAGTTTGATCGCAGAATAGTAGATAGCAGCCATGGCATGGCCCGGCATCAACAAAGCCAAAAACGCAGTACCACGGCCCGGCCCACGATAGTGCACACAAAGTTTATTGCCATGATGGGGCAGAATCACCTATTGTCAGATTTTGGCCCAGAACTTCCTTTTACGAAATGGAGATCACCCGGGGCAATTCAGGATTTTGTAAAAAGTACATCTCTCCATAAGTTCATGACCATTTTGAAGACCGGAATTTAAAAAATGGCGAGATGTGGACTAGTTTCGCTCAATTTTCATTATGAAAAATTTACGTTTTTTTCGGTGTCATTTTCGGCTGTTTGTACAGGGTGGTACAAAATTACTCGTTATTTTTCTCTCAAACCAATTCACGCAGACTAAAAACGTGTGCCAACAGCCATAACATATATATTTATGTTTCATAAACCCTGTAGTCCGACTTGCTAGAAAAATGATTGTAATTAAGATTTTGTCGTCAACTCGATTGCTTTTCACCGGTGTACGTTTCTAAAGCTCCACTTCCGGTATCTGAAAATTCCCGGTTCGCGCATGCGTTTTAAGTTGTTCCTAGTTAACCCATCGCCAAATATCTTGACCATTTACGAGTGCCGAGTCGGTGTGATGTTGCATTCAATCACATCGGTAATAAAGCCACAAAACGATTCTGAAATTAAAGAACTTGAAAGGCCGGAGTCTGGACAGGAGAGGATTGCTGTGCAGTGCATTGGTTAAATGCTGTTGTCCGGGAGCTGCTGCAGCAACAATGCCATGGCACTGCCATGACTGCAAGTGCGGTGATGCTGTTTTCACTGGCGTGGAGTTGGAGCGGGGGGGGCTGTGGCCTGCAAGTGTGGCAGGTAGTTGCAGATCACCAGCACCATCAAAGGCGGTCATGTTCGTGAAATGCAATTGCCCCCAAATGCTTTGTGTATGATGGTATTTGAGAATTTTTCATACTATAGCATTTTGGTTTATGGCTTTCAATGTTAGTCTACTGTTCAACAAGGCTGAACCAGCAACGCCATAACAAAATTGTAGTGTACATCAAACACATGAAACGTGTAAGTTTGGTTACACGACAGCTTGGGGGAGAATTTAGTATTTTGACACCACTGAAAATTTGACACCTTTAACATGACGGTTTATTCCGTTCGTTTCCGAATTTGTAGCCTGTGGCAGATACTAAATTCCATGCATTGCAAGCAGTTGGTAGTCAGTCATGCATAATAAGGGGGTGACCCGATTTCTCATCATGGTCCGATTTTAGGTTGGGTTTCGGGAATGTCTTGTTTGGTCACCTTTGATGTCTGTTTGACCAACTAAATATGATGTCATTGTTGACCACCTAAATCACTGACGGAAAGATATATATAAAGCTTGTTAACGGAATAAAGCACATGATGCGATGGGGGGTTGGTAAACTCTGACATCACAGGGCCATAACAAGATATTGCCCTTGGTTTTCTCCCTCCTACATGGAATACATTGCTCACCAAAAACATCCGATTACAAGTTTGAGTTAAATCAGCCCAGCCATTTGGCATATTGAGCAAAAATGTGTACTAAATTTAGAGAATAAAGGGTATGATTGGGTGATCCGCTACTCTCTTTACGAAGACACTGACAACCAAGGCTATACCATTATTTTAAGTGGAAGAATAATGGTATCGCAGGTTTCAAATCGTCGTAAAGAGAAGTACCGGTGTGTAGAAAGTAAGATATAGTCCGGCGGGGAACCACGTCCGGGCTCCATATAGACGGATAACAGAATAAAGCGTGATGATGAAACTAAGCGTCTGCGTGATGAAGAGGTCAAACGAATTGAGTGCTCTATTTCTTGACCCTTGTACCGGCACTATGAGTACGCCCAGATATAATTCAGAAATTGTCCATGTCAATCATTCGCCTAATCATCAAAATTATAACCTTTATGGTTCTTCCTTCTTTTAAAAGCTTTATCATTGTATAGGCTTGATCATGAGGATGATAATATAATTTAATTTGAATAGAAATTTAAAAATAGTTCCTCACGAACTAAAAGATAGTCACTTACATGTTTCAATTCCAAAGTTAGAGATGATCGGGTTTCAGTGCCATAGGATAACCGTGTTTGTTTGTAAGTATAAGTCACTATGCAATTTTAGGATTAGTCATAGTCGAAAGCATGTGCATGAAAATGAATAAAAATTTCAGCCAAACTGTCAATAGTCTTAATTGTACCAGAGTCTGATATGAATAAAGGTTAGAAGTAGCACCAATCCGTGTTTATATTAGCGTGTGCATGCAGTGCGGTTTTGCAACGGGGGGATTTTGCACCCCCCCCCCACAATTGTTTCTTTTCCCCCTACGTTTGCCCCCCCCACCCCCCCTCGGCCGAAGAAAAAAATGCGGGATTTTTGACATACAATTCGGCGATAATTTTGGGGCCAAAAAATCGCCAAAAAAATTTTAGGGAAAAATGCAAGCTTTGGGGCAAAAATTGGTTAAAATAATCTCCAAATATTTGTAAAAAAAAAAAAAAAAAAATTTCACTTAAAAATTTCCCCCCCCCAAAAAAAAAATTCACTGTTGCCCCCAGAAAAAGAGGTCGGGCGCAGCCACTGTGTGCATGCCACTTTTAACATTGTCATGTACAATTTGCTTTGAAGTTAATGCACGCGTGCATGTAATTCGGTTAACGAAGTCTGCCGCCAGAGTTAGTATCACTTATAAGCAATCAGGCAATTTTCTTTGCTGATTTTTTTCTGGTCGGAACCACGGGAGATCCACGGGACGATCAAAAACTGAGTGACACTGCTGCTACTTGTGACCGTCCCTCCGGAGACCCATAAAGCTGATGGGACTTGAACGCTCTTCATGTGTAATGAAATTTTAAATTTTTAATCCGAAATGGCGTCACCTATTACAAGGTTTCTAAGACTGACATTTGATAATTTTTGTGAGATTAAAACATTTTTTGAAATGTAAATTTACTAGGTTTTAAAAGTATAATTTGTTTAGTTTTAAAGTACACTCTGGTAAAATTTATGTGTTTTCTATTGTTTTTTTTTTGAAATATTTAAAAATTCTTTGGTTTCCTAGGGGTTTTTTTTTTAAATTTTAATTTAAAACGTCATGTATCTCAAAATGACGAAAAGTTACTGGACCAGTAGAACCTGTGTAATTCTCAACTCAAGAATATAATTAAAGGTCAAGATCTCATCCATAGTATTAATATTATTGTCCAATAGGAAAAACACACTGTGCAGGTTTATTTGTGCATGTAACTCTAAATTTAGAGTTAGAAGCCACAGGCATGTGACCGTTTTAATTGGCATTGTTCAATACTGCACACCTGCTTTGTGCTGCTGTGTAATAATTGTATTTTAGAGAATAAAAAAGTTATGTTTTAGCTCTGCCGTTATATCGATCGTGTCATATCACACAGACGGCAGCAGTATTTTCAAGGGGCCACTACCCAGTGCTCGATTTAGAGAGGTTTTACATGAAAAATGCATGTAATTTGGCTCTCTGCATGCAGAATCTTTCCAGTGCATGGCATGTAATTGTGTATTTTTCAGCCCATTTTAGGAAAAACTAAGGGGTTTGCTGCCACGTAAATTTGATTTTCTAAATCGAGCCCTGCACTAAGCTGATCCTCAGCCTGCTCCACCAAACCAGAGATCACGGTTTTTGATTGAAGCATATAGACTACATTTTCCCCTGCAAAATAAATCGTGGCCAGCGTGGACACTAGGTACGGACGTAGCAGCACGGCAATGCATGGGCAATTTACGCAGTCTGTAAATGGAGATGCACGCATGTACGGCTGTTGTTGTGTCTTACGCTGATGCTATATGTTCGCGGCAGTGTTACTCTAATACGCTGGCCAACAATTATTTCGTGGAAACTGTGTGCACGGTTCCATAACGTTATGGACCATTGGTGAGGAGGGAAAATGCTAATTTTAGCGATTTTTTTTTTTAAAAATTATACTGTTGTATTAAAATAGTACCAATAATGGGACTTCACATGGCGTTTCTTTAATCAGTATGCTTTAACAGTCTATGTGAAGTCCCAAAACATGTGTATCAGCTATGACATTTTGTGGCGCCTTCAAATTTAGACCACTGACAACATGTCCCCTCCAATGTCATATAACACACCGGGCGGTGCTTTTGCTAAACACTCCTCTACCTTTAGCACCAGTATTAAATATCCAATTTTAAAGCATGAATAACAAGCGAAAGCTTCATTTTCGCACCTGGCAATACAAAAATTTCAGGACTTAGTCATGGTCGATATTAATCCAGTCTTGAAATTTCATTTAAATTTCACTTCATAAAAAGTGGATAAAGATATTTACGACTTCTGTTGCTGGCAACACTCTTAAGGAATACTTTCAAGCTGGAATCGGGTTACGGTAATATTTATTCGCATTGAAGCGTGAAAATTATTGGAGAATGTTGAGACAAAAATTTTGTCTATCAGTTACACACTATTTTGGCATGACTCATCCTGATTAAGTTAATGGCTTATGAAATTGTTCATAGGAGGGGAGGTCATTGCTCAAGCAGGACTAGTATTTTAAAATTTGAAAATTTTAAACACATTTATTTTCAGCAGCGATGGGGAGTTGTTTCTCTGATAATGGTACCTTTAAAACTGTAATGTGTTTTTGTAGCAAAAAAATGAAGTGTGAAGTGATTTCTCTACCCGGTGCAAATTTTGCACGCTTAGCAATAGTTGCCAAAAATTAGGTAACTTATTAATAATTATAATTTGTTTTTTTTAACGCGCGACGTTTTTCCACTTAGAAAGTGTCAAGGCGCTGTGCGGCTGCCATGGAAGGCGCTCAGCACATCAGGGAACCATAATACAAGAACAGAGTTATTGCCCAGAAGCTCGATTTTAGAAGCAGGAGTAAATCGGAGAACCGGAGAAAACACTGCGGGAAACGAGTATGGATGAGAAAGCACCAAATTCACATAAAGCCCACCGAGAACGAGCCCCTACCAGAATCGAACCCGAGACTTCATTGGGAAAGGCGCGAGGGAGATACGCACTGCACCAACCAGGTACGCTTCAAAATGCCAGCTTTGTATTTGGCATGTTTTTAGCCCTTTAAATGCATTAGATTCTATGTTCTTGATTTTTTTTAGTCGAGTATGTTTCCTAAGAGTACATACAATTGGGATAGAATCCCAAACCTGATGATTTCCACCGCTTGTGAAGGTATGGGCATGACCCAGTTTTATATAAAGGCTTGAGAACTGAGACGAGTGAAGTCTAGACTAGTGGAAGCAGCTGGAGTGTACTGTATACCTTAACAGCTGTGTCTGGATCAACCATTTTAGTACTGAGTATTTATGTAAAATAATATGATGCAGGTAGAAACTTAGAAGCGAGCGCTCAGATTCACTTTATTATGTCATTATTTTGAGACGGAAAATCAGCAAGAATTTCCTAATTACCGTTTAAAAATCCCACATTTCCCAAATCCAGTAGATCGTGTCCGGCCCTAGTATGAGCAGCTTTGGTATTAAAGAAGAGGGACGGCGGTCCACCAATAGGTCATTCTGATGTAGTGATTGGTATCGTAATTTCGGACATGCACAACTTCAGTTTCGGTTTACAGGCTCAACCTGAAAATATATTTCGAGTCAGCAATAGAAATAAAACAAGAGAAATGTAAAACTAGTCATGTTAACAATGGTTTTGTTTCATACCCCCAGGACAATGTCCCATATCTCCAGGACAAGGTCCCAGACCTCCAGGACAATGCCCATACTCCAGGACAAGTCCATATCCAAGGACAATGTCCCATATAACCGACATGTCCATATTCCAGGGCAATGGTCCCATACTCAGGACCATGTCCCAAATACCAGGACAATGTCCCAGACCGACAAGACAAGGTCCCATATCCACAAGGACAAGTGTTTTCATATCCCCAAGACAATGTACCCATATCCCCAGGAACAAGTCCCATACCCCCAGGAAATGTCCCATTACCCACAGGACAAGTCCCCATACCCAGGACAAGGTCCAAACCCAGGACAAATTTCTATACCTCCAGGCCAATGTCCATACCTCCCAGAACAATGATCCATACCCCCAGGACACTGTTCCATACTCCAGGACATGTCCCATACCCAGGACAATGTATTATACCCCAGGACATGTCCCATACCCCAGGACAATGTCCCAGGCCCCCAGGGCAATGGCCCCATACTCAAGGAGAATATCCATACCCAGGACAATGTCAAATATCCCATAACAATTGTTCCATAAATCCAGGCATGTCCCTAAATCCGGACAAGTCCCCATAACCTCCATGACGATGTCCCATACCTCAGGACGATGTCCCATAACCCCCGGACAATGTCCCATACCCTCCCCAAGAACCCTGCCCATATCCCATGACAATGTTTTTCAGATCCCCAAAGACATGTCCCATATCCCACCCATGTCCCATACCCAGTACAATGTCCCATAACCCCAGGACAATGTCCCATACCCAGGACAATGTCCCAAACCCCAGGACAAATTTCTATACCTCCAGGCCAATGACCCATACCTCCAAGAACATGTCCCATACCCCCAGGACCCTGTCCACATACTCCAGGACAATGTCCCTAACCTCCAGGACAATGCTTATAACCCCGACAAGTCCGCATACCCCAGGACAATGTCCATCACCCCCAGGGCAATGGCCCATACCCCAGGAGAATATCCATACCCCAGTACAATGTCCCTTACCCCATACACAATGTTCCATACCTCCAGGACAATGGTCCCATACCTCCGGACAATGTCCCATACCTCCAGTACCGATTTCCCATACCTCCAGGACGAATTCCCCATACTCCAGTACAATTCCCATATCCCCAAACGTCCCATACCTCCAGTACACTGTCCCATACCTCCCGGACATTGTCCCATACTCCAGGAACAATTCCCTATCCCCCAGAACATGTCCCATACCCAAGGACAATGTCCCATACACAGGACATGTCCCATACCCCCAGAACAATTTTCTAAATACCTCCAGGCCAATGTTTCCCATACTCCAGAAAATGTCCCATACCCCCAGGGACATGTTCCATACCTCCAAGACAATGTCCATACCCAAGGACAATGTCCCATACCCCAGGACAATGTCCATATACCCCAGTACAATGTCCCATACTCCAGGACAATGTCCCCTATCCCCAGGACATTGTCACATACCCAGGACACGTACTGTTGTATTCTAATCAGTTCGAGAATCTTCACTCGCATCCCTCCAATTTCAAGCCCTGTGGGACTTACAGATCTCCAGATATTGTGTTCACAAAAGTGTCAATGAAATCAAGAAAGAGTCAAATATGCCAATTATTTTGCAAATTAGTTACTTAGAATGCTATAACTGTTGTACTTCGTAGTAAATCGCATCAGTTTTGGAAGAATGGCCCACATCCACAGCAGATCGTGTCCGGTACCCCCCCTGGTTTAAGTCTTGGTATTTATTCTTTCTACCTTGATGACAGCTGTCATCAAAAAAATGTTTGTTTGCCGTAATCCTCGGCTTTTACCGTGTTAAACAATGTACAACATTAAATAGGATTTCTTGGCGCCCTCCCCGAAGAAATTACGAATTTAAAAATGTATTAGTGATTTGATTTATTATTTTTATTTAAATATTTAATTTATCGTCTTAAATTATTCCAGCATGATTTTTTAAAATATCAGCACAACATTATCATAGGTTTTAATGTTAGAAAACAAGTACATAAAAAATAAATTTGCGATAAACAAAATATCCAATACGAATGGAGAATTAAACAAAATTACTTGCTTGAATATCGGACTACAATGTGAAAACTTCCATATTACAATGGCCGAATTCCTGGAGATTCCCGCGAATTACTAACTCCGTAGAGTTATGGTAGAACGACAGGGGTGATAAATTAGGGTCGTATGTTTTTGTAAACCTTCAGACTATAGATTTTCCAATAGCTGCCAATATGACATAGCGTTTGTCCTATAATAAGATCTTCGCTGTCGCCTCGCTTATAAGCCACCAACTTCAACTTCTCACTTTAGAGTCGGATTTTATCCCCATAATTTTGTTATAGCCGGGTGAAGATCGTACTCGCAGGAAGCTTCACAGCGCAAACGAGATGAATCTGAAAAGAACGCCAAAATGGTTTAATCATCGCCGGTTGCAAATATACCAACTACCCACCCTTAATTCACTGAGGGTGGAGAATGCATATGTAGGCCCTATATCGTACTTTTACACATAAAACGGAATAAATCCAACACTCAATTTTGATGTGCTCTTTAAATAAATTTATGAAAAAATAAACAATTCACCTGTTCAAAATAAAATTGTGTAGCTTTTCTTTTAAGATGATATTATTTGCCTTCACAGCTGATTGAGAGTCACGCTGTTCCTTTAAGCAGCGTATATTGATATTGCGCATGCGCTCGAGCAAAATCGTGTTGCCCGGCCCTGCCCTGGGGATCATAGATATTATAGCGCGAAGCGCTAGATCACGCTAGATAGGCCCGTAGCAAAATCGAACGAAGCACGACGCACATGGTTTGAGCAATGAGCCTATCCCATACCCACTGGATTAGCTGGAGGAAAAATTTCATCCAATAACTATTAAGGCATGAGCGAGACATGCCTCTAGCATTGAAGAGTGCCAGCTGCGAGACGCGCTACTAAACACCGCACATCGTGTTTCGCGATCGCGAGCGGGCAACAGATTTAAAAGAGATGTTGGCACATTGAGAGCACGGACCGGTAGAGCAGCAATAAAAAAACTGACTACTTAAACTAGTCTTTATGTAAGAACCAGTAGGCAGCGAAAAGAAAAATGGGTTTTAACATAGTCGGATGTGGAGAACCAGTAGAGCAGAATAAGAAAATGGGTTAAAAATAGTTCTTGTTGTCTAAAAACAGTAGAGCAGCATATAAGGAAAAAATGGGTAAAATAGTCTTATGTGAGAACCAGTGGGCAGCTAAGGAAAAAAAGGTTGGGAGTAAAATAAGTTCTGGTGGAAGAACAACGTAGAGCAGCATAAGAAAAACTGTGTTGGTGTAAATAGTCTGGGGAAGAAAACCAGTAGAACAGCATAAGAAAAACTGGGTAAAGTAAAAAATAGTCTTGTGTAAGAACCATCGAGCGCATAAGAAAAACTGTGGAAACTCGTCTTATGTAAGAACCAGTAGTTCGAGCAGCCATAAGAAAAATGGGTGTAATTTGTAAAATAGTCTTGTGTAAGAACCAGTAGAGCAGCATAAGGAAAACTGGATAAAATAGTCTTATGTGAGAAACCAGTTAGAGCAGCATAAGGAAAAACTGGGTTAAAATAGTCTTGTGTAAGAACTGTAAGAACCAGTAAGCAGCAATAAGAAAAAAACTGGGTAAAAATAGTATGAGGGTAAGACCAGTACGAGGCAGCGAAAAAAAAATGGGTTAGGTAATGGGAGGTAAAATGCTCTGTGTAAGAGAACCAGTAGAGCAGGCAGGCATAGAAAAACTGTGTTTAAATAGGTTCTTGTGTTAAAAAAGGGGACCTGTAGCGCAGCATAAGAAAAACGACTAAAATATCTGATGTAAGAACCAGTAGCAGCAGCATAAGAAAAAACCTGGGTTAAAATAGTCTTTTGTAAGAACCAGTAGAGGCAGCAGAAGAAAAAAACTGGTGTTGTGGTGGGGTAAAAATAGTCTGATGTGAGAACCCCAGTAGAGCAGGGGCATAAAGAAAAACTGGGTGTAAACTAGGTTTGTAAAATAGTCTTTGGTGTAAGAACCCGTAGAGCAGCATTAAGAAAAACTGGTTGTAATAGTCTTGTGTAAGAACCAGATTAGAGCCAGGCATAACGAAAAAACTGGGGTGGTGTATGGTAAATAGTCTTGTGTAAGAACCAGAGTAGAGCAGCATAAGAAAAACTGTTGTTGATGTTATAAAATAGTCTTGTGTAAGAACCAGTAGGCCAGCATAAGAAAAACTGCTAACAATCGTCTTATGTAAGAACCAGTAGTAGAAGCAGCAGAGCAGCATAAGAAAAACGGGTTAAAGGAAAATAGTCTTGTGTAGAACCAGTAGAGCAGCATAAGAAAAAAAATGGGTGGGGGGAAAAAAGAGGCGGAGGGGAGAAGACCAGTAGGGAAGGCCATAAGGACAAATCTGGGGAAAAGGGGTGAGTGGAACGTGTTAAAATAGTCTTGTGGAAGAACACGTAGAGCAGAACAGTCATAAGGGGAAAAAGTGTAAAATAGTCTTGTGTAAGAACCATGAGTAGTAGAGCAGCATTAGAAAAACTGGGTAAAATAGTCTTGTGTAAGAACCAGTAGGCGCAGCATAAGAAAAACTGTGTGGTAAATAGTCTTTTGTGTAAGATGGAAGAACCAGTACGAGCAGCATAAGAAAAACTGACTAAAACGTCTTATGTGAGAACCAGTAAAGCAGCATAAGAAAAAAATGGATAAAATAGTCTTATGTAAGAAACAGAAGTAGAGGCAGCATAAGGAAAAACTGTGTGTAAAATAGTCGTATGTACAGAAACAGTAGAGAAGCATAAGAAAAAAGCTGTTGTTTGTAATTGTGTTAAAAGTATCTTTATGTAAGAACCAGTAGAGCAGCATAAGAAAAACTGGGTTTAAAACTAGTTTATGTAGAAACCAGTAGGCAGCATAGGAAAAAAACATGTTTGTAAAATATCTTATGTTAAGAAACACGTTAGAGCAGCATAAGAAAAACTCGGGTTAAAATAGTCTATGTAGGAACCAGTCGTAGAGCAAGCATTAAGAAAAAACTGGGTAAAATAGTCTTAGTAAGAACCAGTAGAGCAGCATAAGAAAAAAAGAGTGTGAAACTAGTCTATGTAGAACCAGAAGTAGAGCAGCAAAGAAAAAAACGGGTAAAAATAGTCTTATGTGAGAAACCAGTAGAGCAGCATAAGAAAAATGTTGTAAACTAGTCTTAGGTAAGAACCCCAGTATAGAGAAGGCATAAGAAAAATGTGTAAAATAGGCTTGTGTAAGAACCAGTAGAGCAGCATAAGAAAAACTGGGTGAAATAGTCTTATGTGAGAACCAGTAGATCAGATAAGAAAAACGGGGGTAAAATAGTCTTATGTGAGAACCAGTAGAGCAGCATAAGGAAAAAAACTGTGTAAAAGTAGTCTTGTGTAAGAACCAGTAGAGCAGCATAAGAAAAACGCGGGTAAAATAGTCTTATGTGTATGAACTCAGTAGAGCAGGCATAAGCAAAAATGGGTAAAATAGTCTTGTGTAAGAACCAGTAGTAGCGGCATAAGGAAAAACTGTGTAAAATAGTCTTATGTAAGAACCAGTAGAGCAGCA
This sequence comes from Ophioderma brevispina, assembly GCA_023653785.1. Taxonomy (NCBI): domain Eukaryota; kingdom Metazoa; phylum Echinodermata; class Ophiuroidea; order Amphilepidida; family Ophiodermatidae; genus Ophioderma; species Ophioderma brevispina. The sequence continues at coordinate 54,277 of JAMKCH010085504.1, forward strand.
TAATTGAAAACTGTGTAATAACTAGTCTTACGTAAGAAAAACCATAGAGCAGAATAAGAAAAACCTGGCTAAATGTATAGGCCCATATTTTATGTAAAAACCAGTAACAGGCAGCATATGAAAAACCTGGTAAAATAGTTCTATGGCTAACCAGTAGAACAGCATAAGAAAAACTGGCTAAAATAGTCTGATGTAAGAAACCCGTGGTAGAGCAGCATCTTAAACAAAGACATAAAGCCGTCACATAGAGCAAATGCACGTTTGTAAAAAAATGCACCAAGTTGGCACATGGCCACGATGTTATTTTTATTAAATCTTCTGTGTCCCTCATCCGTCCAGTTTGGAAGTGTGGAACATAAAGAATGTTATTGTTATTTTTGTGCCCAAACAGTAAACAATGCATAGAGATTCAAATAAGGTTTTTTGGTTTAGACCACAATTGCGTTCAGCAGGGATACGCAATATACGTATTTTTAGCCAGAGTTAGGTTTAGGGGGTGTTGAAATTGTGGTCCGCACAATGAACAAATTTTGCCGGCAACTTATAATTTTAACCGTCGTTCAAAAATCTGGGGGGGGGGGCGAACCCAATTCCTTTAAACTTGTCGGTTATAGGCCTACTGTATATTAAAGGGATAGCAGCCGATAATGCGGGAGAATCGAAAAAAATGTGGAAATGCATTATTTTAATTACAAATTAAGGATAAGTGTCTACAATTCCATTAACTGCGTTAATGTAGAAACAAACACAACATGGGGAATAAAATTAAGTATTTAAGTACTCTATTGAATGAAGATTGAGGTGAGGGAAAAGTCAATTAAGATGAGAAATCAGTCTTCCAACATGAAAATTAAAACCAAATTCCATTCCTTTTCCCTGAAAACTCAATCTTTTGATTGAGTTTCAGTCTTTGGTTTTAAGAGAGTACCGTGCTCCCGCAAATAGACATTACAGCGACTCGTCTAGATGATTGTGGTTTACACCAGTAGGCCTACAGATAAACACAATATTTTGTGGTTGAGTCAAACAGTGTTGATCATTTTTGGGTGCCAACAAGGCACGCTGAAAATCTGTCATATTAACCGGGAAAGGCTTTTTTGATCTCAAGATCGGAATTACAGAATCAGATAAAAAGTTACTGCCTTGTCTTTAATACACGGATTTCAAGCCAAAACTTGTAGGTATGTTTTGCGGCATATCCATGACAGTAACAAAAATATAAAAATATGGATTTTAATGATTTTTTCGATGTTCGGATTAGCAAACGCTGGCTATCCCTTTAAAGGGGATGGCCCCGATTTAATCATATAAAGTTCCCATTTTTTACATCAGAAGCTAATGAGAATTTAGTTCCCCAGACTTGAAATTATCAAAATTTTAAGTTCATAGCACACTAATTCGGGCCGCGCATGCATAGGCCTACCTGAAAAGTTGAGTGTCTCCCCCCCATTCAACTTGATCAAGAACATGGTTAGGGCCTATAACAACTTTAATATGACCGTGATGCTTCAGAAAAAAGAAAAAATCCTCCTTTTTGGCAATAGGTATGCCTTATACATCTAAAGCAAAGGTCGGCATGAGTTAAAAGACCACAAAACTCACTGTACAATCCATGCCTCGTACTCGTGTTTAGTTTGTTCATGCGTTTAATTAATAATTTAGTAACCGGCGTATTTCAAAATTACACGCACGACGAGTTTGCCCCGGTGCGTAAGATTAGCGTATCGAGGACGTCTTTAACAATAACAACACAGCAGGTTCGAAAATGCCAAGAAAAGGTCGTGCTTCATCTGCGTACTCAAAACGCGCAGGGACGGGCCCTTCTAGCGCCTCGGCGCTAGGATCTGTGCTGGTGCATTGCTGACAGCGCCCTCTGTCTTTAAACCAGTTTAAATGGAGCAGCTTATTTCATCAGTAACTACGAAACAGGCTATACATATAGCTGCTATGGGCGTACCAAAACTTTCGGAACATAACAATTCACGTGTGTTTCGACGGAGCGACATTCGGCAGCCAATTCAACTCTTTGGATCGTCATTTTTGTTGGAATTGCAGTACTAGACTAGATTAATGTCAACTTAAAAGATGCCCGAGGGTCCAGAATTTAATCTGTAAGCCGATGGTGAATGCATCTTGCAAAGGAAGATTTCACCGGCAAAGTAATCAAGTCAGAAGTTCACAAGAGCAGCGAAGTTTCTTTCGAAGCCAAAGCCTACTCGATAAGTGCCGTTCACGAGGAAAAGAAATGCAGCTGATTTTAACAAAGTTGATGATGAAGCGAAGTTACTAGTCGAGTAAATCAAAAACCTAAAATCAAAGTGACCACAGACGCTGAAAACTGCACAAAATCTTGTTTCGATTCGGTATGTCAGGGAAAGGTTGGTTCACTTCAGAAGCCTTGATATTCACAAACACGCTCATTTACAGTTCTTCACTGACGACAAGCAGGCCTATGGTGTTTAAGCAACGTCGATGTGAGGAGGTTTGGCAGATGGGAAATTAATGCAGACTGGTCAAAAAAAACAGGGGACCGATCCATGTTTGGTATAGAGAATTTAGGTACATATATTTTATAAACCCTGCCAATAGTGGCATGCCTGACACCACACATGATCCTTAAATAGTCTTAAGTTCAACTGGCAGTTATTATTATCAATTCTGGGAGGATGCGAATTATAATAGCAGTTTTTGTGCCAATCTAATTTACTATGCCAACTGTGTAATTGGATTTGCATTTTTTTAGCGAAGACAGTCAGTATGGAATGTGAAGCATAGGGCATTATATAGCGTTTGCGTGTTAGCTCCCGGCCGTCGTAGCTCGTTCAAGTAGAGTCATCGTCGTCCGTAACTTTGCCTCCCATAACAGGAGCTATCTAGGGAGAAATTCCAAAGCAACCTCGGGCTAGGCCATCGCATATGTGTGTGTCTAGGATCTAATGTAATGAATGTAGTGTAACCCGAGACGCTGGGCTCCAAGGCTAGATACATGGCAAAAAAACTGCCCAGCGGCTGTGGATTTGCTCATGTGACCTATCGGACAACCTTGGACTATTGATTCTTGTTACGCTCTTTATGGAAGGCTTATTCAATTAATTTCCTTAATTTTAAATCGTCATACGTATATAGAAGTAATCCAATTTATTTTGTGTTTAAAACCTGAACAATATCAGAATAATTGTTTAGCTTGTAATTGCACGAATCTGCGCGCATGGCTGGGGAGTCATCTTACCCGCCAAATTATGCTGTCCAGCGAAAAATGGAATGTCGACCATGTGTTGCAAAATCAAACAAAGAATTTGGTATTATGGCCGGCCCACCACCATGTTAATTTGGGCAGAGATGTAATTTAGTATTCTGCCACCACATCCTTCAACAAGCATTCTGTTGAGGTTGCCGAATTCAAATGGGTGGTGGCACAATACAAAATTCTTTCCATGATTTGGGCATGTGACAAACAATATTCAATAGCAAGTTTACACAAATGCAGACCAGAATAGAAGTCAATCAAGTTAAAAGTTTTGATTTTCTGACAACTTGCTTCGATGATTTTAGCGAGCCTACATTTGGGGGGGAAAAGGAAATGTGATGCGATCTGGGAAAACCCGCCACATGGTGGGAAATTTATATTTTGAGTTTTTTATTATCACTGCAGAGTTTGAAATATTAAGTTTCCATAACTGTTTACTTCTTTCTTCTTTGATGCACACATCAAAAGTTATGCCTTATACAATCTGACAAAAAAACAAAGTACAATATAACAAATTTTAAGCTACAATGTACCTGTCCTGTGCGACATGTGGCGAGTTTTCCCAGATCACATCATGAATATGCTCTACTTCAAGTTGGTAGTCACTCATAAAATAGATGATTATTGCAATAAAATTGGACAATTTATATTTTGTCAGGGCCAATGTACTTGATAATCTTGATGACAGAACTTTTAACCAGCCTATATGTGAGGCGCTACTAAATCAGAAGTATTTCAATGGCCTTGGAAACTACCTCAGAGCAGAAATATTGTACAGGTAATAAGCACTGGCAGAAACTGCTTTTTAAATGTAATGACAAATTGCTTTGGCAAAATGTTGGTAATTGTATGAAGTCCTGACTCCTGACGAAATACACCTGTAAACCAATGATAATACAGCATAAAAAAAACCCACCTACATGTATGTTTTCAATCTTTTGTACCGTAGTATTTTTACTATTTTGTTTTCATGTTTAACTTATGGTGTATGTACCGTGCACGCCATAGGCCAGCGACCAGCTCAACTTCCGGTTAGTTTAATTACCTGGCTCAGCCGGGGCACATGCGACCAGTGTTTCTAGAAACTTTCTTCACAATATGGGCATGAATTAATTCCACCACCCCTACTTTCTCAAGGACTATATTCATGCTTTTGCAATTAATCTTAACAAAAATATGTTGACGATGGAGAAATATGCTGTTGGAAATTTAAAGGAAAAAAAAATGGGCAAATGCAGGGAGTTTTGCGTAGTAGCGCAATGGTCTGGCAAAATTCAGCACGCTATTGATGTAATCAAAGTGTAGTAGATACAGTACAGAAAGAACTTGCCAAGTCCCACAAGTGGGTTTTGAGTGAAGTTGAATGAAAGATACAGAATCACACTCAAATCCCATGGCCCGGGAGAATCCACGATCGCGAAAAATAACATGTTATGCACAGATTTTGCCTTCCCGCACGGAATTCCCATATTCGTGTGGAAAACAGCGTATTTCGTATTTATCTACCAGAAAAAGGCATTAAACTTCTTGTCTGTTTTTTTAATGACCAAGTACAAGATTGGCAAGAAGAATCCAGTTTGTGATCATGTAATTATGCGGCAGGGAAGACAAATCCCAGGGAAAAATCCCACCCCATGCAGCGATCGAGTCACGGTTGAACAGGTAAATGACTCTTTATTTACCTGGGGATGAGGCTGGGATGGACCACATGTGGATACGTCATAAAAGATGAAATGAAAAGGTGCAGTGGTGGTGATAGAAGTTTTAATTCATTCTTGAATGTATGCATTGAATAGTGAATAATCCGTTCATGGTAGGCTACTCTTGTGTATCCTATCATCCATAAAATGCACATTACATTAGGAGAAATCCAAGATATTAGCTGGTCCATATCCCTGTATGAGCGATGAGCTGAACTGTATTTGCTTCACCGCGAGGTTCACCTCTGAGCTGATTGCGAACGCCATGAAATTCCCACAAGAACGGAAAACTATACTGATCTTTTATGACATTTCAGCTCAGGACCACACGTATAACATGATAAATTGATCACCCACGTGTAACTTCTGATCGCAAATTTGCAATACCAGTTAAGACTTTAAATAATTCATTGTGTATTTAGCTTTTAGGCCAAAATTAAATTGTTTGTCTCAAAGCTGCCGCGCGCATTTAAAAAAAAACGTGCACGTTTATCAGCAATTTCACTCACTCCATATCGAGAGTGAAATACTCTTGAACCTTGCATTTCACTCTTTGAAAAAATAATCCAAGAGTGAAGTCACTCTTCACTTTTCTGTTTCCAATGATATTTACAAATGTTGTTCAGGTTTCACTCTTCAGAATTGAAATTTCACTCTTGAGAATAATTGCTCCAAGAGTGAAATACTCTTGAGGAAAAATGTGAGTGAAATTACTGGTTTATGATTGCCGAATCGTCGAAATTGTATTTTTTTTCTGTATTTTATTTTTTTTCCATTTTCGTTCTGTTTTTACATGTACGTTCAATACGAATGTTCATGATGACAACACGGCTTTGCATGTCGATTTCCGGTTTGCAATAGACTAGGCTCTCATCTCAATCCACTCCTTCGTACGTTGTGCATTGCTCGTACAGCGAAGATCAGTACGAACCCGGTAGACGACGAAGGAATGAGTCTACTGTATGCATCAATATGGCGGCGCAGGGTGATTGGCAGGACATTTCAACAGTGATCTTAAAAATAAAAATATCAGCGGGAACCAAGGAAAAGGGATGGTTTTTACACAAAACAAAGCGGGCCAATACATTGAAGGATATTGCTGTCGAAATCCTGTCTGGTCAAAATCAATGTTTTCCATTGCAATGCGTGTTTGAATGATTGGAATCGACGATACTGCCGAATTCGACAGTAAAGTGGCTACTCTAAGTAGGGCTTGCACTACCTAAGATTGGGAAAAGGAAAAAGGGGAAACACACATTGTTAGATGTTGTTTCTCTATCACATTCCTATTAACAACACAATGTATGGTATAACATACCACCTACCATACCTTCTAAGACATCCTGTAAACAAATGGTTAGTACAAAACATGGCTAGGAATGGCAATCTTTCACATTCTCTACAAGAGATAGTCGTTTTACCCTGGTTTTACAGTCACAAATCTTGTTCCTGAGGAATAAAAAAAATTAAGGTAAAAAAAAAAACAAAACAAAAAACGCATTTCGCATTTACTTTTTTTTTTTTTTTTTTTTTTTTTAATCGACGATACTGCCGAATTCGACAGTAAAGTGGCTACTCTAAGTAGGGCTTGCACTACCTAAGATTGGGAAAAGGAAAAAGGGGAAACACACATTGTTAGATGTTGTTTCTCTATCACATTCCAGAGAAGATGAGAAAGAAGGAGATGGCTCGATTTTGCAATCCGATTACCCAGGATTACTCCCATTCATCAGCTCATTGTTAGGAAACTTCAAGGGCCACTCGATTGGACCTTTGAAGTAATGTGTTCAACCGCCTCAAGCTTGGCCGTTCGGGGAGGTTTCACAACAGGAAGTAATTGACACACTCCTTTTTTTTTTTTTTTTTTTTTTGACATGAATAGGCGGTTGAACAGGTTATCTTTTGAAGTATCAGTCGAACCACCTCCTTCTTTCTCATCTTCTCTGCACATTCCTATTAACAATACAATGTATGGTATAACATACCACCTACCATACCTTCTAAGACATCCTGTAAACAAATGGTTAGTACAAAACATGGCTAGGAATGGCTGGCAATCTTTCACATTCTCTACAAGAGATAGTCGTTTTACCCTGGTTTTACAGTCACAAATCTCGTTCCTGAGGAATAAAAAAAATTAAGGTAAAAAAAAAAACAAAACAAAAAAAACGCATTTCGCATTTACTTTTTCACCTTGTGTGGTGAGCTTTGAGACAAACAATTAATTATGTTGGCCTTATTGTATCAAATTTCGCCACCAGGCCATGTGCGAATGCAGCTGCATGCAGACGGCCATTATGATAATTTCATGATTAAATGACATATTTTAGCAATTAAAACACAATGATTTGTTTGGACTTCAAATCTAGGTTTGTTATTAAATGATTTTTATAAAATAATCTGGACTTAATTACCATTGTTTATTCTTGTTACTTGCAATTGTCAGCTCCCAATTAACATATGAATGGAACTGTTGTTTACTGTAAATGTTTGGATTGATCCATCTAATTAATGGGGTGAGGTAGTTGCTTTATTGTAAATACTCAATCGGGAAAGAACGTAAAAGTGCTAAACAATTGCTTAGAGAGAGTTGTCACTGTGCTGATATGATTGAGACTCTTACGGCATTTTTTGGGTCTTTTATTTGTATTTTTATTTGAAAATCGCGCGTGGAAATCAGGTTTTCTAAACATGGATTCTCCCGGGCCCTACTCAAACCCACTCAAAGCTAAATATCCATAACACTACCATGCACTATGATGTCCCACTCATTTTGGTTTAAAGCTTCACTCAATCCCACTCAAAACCCACTCAAATCCCACTCGAGTGAAATTTGAGTGAATTTTGAGTGAACATTGAGTGAATCACTCAATTTTTGGCAAGAACTTTCTGTTCTGTACTGTATGTGTATGTTTTTGATATGGGATGCAAACAATTTGTTGCATTTTATCTGATATGTGACATGTCATCCTAGTCTCAAACTGTCAAATGCTGATCTTATTTAGCAGTTAAGTAAAATTTATGTTTATTAGGTTCTTGGGCTTCCGGTTTTTGGACATCCATACTTGAAATTCTTGAATTAATAATCGGTTTACATAATCGGTAACTTGATGAATTTTTACCGATATGGATTCAGAACCAATTAGTCAAATAATCGGCCCGAATCAGAACCTGGCTGAACTGGTCAGTAAAGGTGTAAGAAAGTGAGGACTACAGGAATATATTTACTAATTCTACATCCAAACCAATCATAATAAATGTCAACATTTATATAGCGCCTTTCACAATGTATCAAAGCGCTTTACATTTATTCCGCTGTCACTAGAATATATGTCAGCAGCCTTACAAATGCCCAAGGAATGCTCATACCTTTGGGCGGAGCTCAATGGACAATATTCCTAACAGCTCCCATTTAGCACCTGGGTGGAGAGAGGCAAGCGAGGTAAAGTGCCTTACCCAAGTGCACAACACATTGGCCTCAGCGGGACTCAAACCTAGGACCTTTGGGTCATGAGGCAGTCTTTGTATCCACTGGACCACATGTGCCCCCTGTGTCTGCTGGACCACATAATCCATGTTCAGCTAAAAACCTTGTAGAATGCACAATTGGTATTCTGTCAACTGTAATTTGCTTTCTAACACAGACTTGGCATCCCGCCATTTGCAGAAGGCTCGCAGCAGTACATCGAAGGTTCTAGAGTATCGAACCACCAGATGCCAAACCCGCAAGACAGGAAAGAAAGGGAAGAGCCGTCAGATATCGGACATCATTCATACTTGTACCCCTGTAGGTACTGAAACGGAAACATAGGGGGTTAACATTATGGTTTAAAGGTGCATTTCCTGATTCGACCCCTCTGTTTTGTTCATAGTTTGCTAGATCTCCTTGAGAAGCTTATTCTCCCAAAATTTCAGTTGATTCTGATCTTCCATTTTTGGTTGTTATGAGCAAATGTTCGTATCACAATCCTCCCATAGACCACTGTACAAGTGAGTTTGTCCCGTTTGCGGACAGAAACTACTACAAAATTTGGGTGAATTTCTTGCAGATACGATTGAATTTGCAGTCAGCTTGTGGGGCACCCATACTATACCTAGCAAGACCGGTTCAGAGATATAAAACTCACCGTTTTGAGGTAATGGGGGGGACAAGCCTGTGGATCAACACGAAATGCCCTTTAAGATTTGTTTCAGGCATTAGTGACTGGTCTCTTGGGTCAAGGTTTGGCCTTGAAAATAACTGTACATTACTGACTTCAAGACACATCAGTGATTTGCTAAATCAGCAAATCGAAAATCATCAAAAATCAATTTTTGCATGTATGTACAAGTACAGGTATCCTAACATACCCTGCAATGATAAGACCAAAGCACCTAATAAGGACAGAATCGGAGATTTGAGTCCTTATTGTCCGAACGTACACTTACTACAACACGTATTGCATGGAGAATCGTATATTGGAACCTGCCGTTTTCTCCTTGTCTGTCATTCTACAGCTGTAAAAGGTACTTATGAAAATTCTAATCAGTACTTATTTATCCTCACTTTGAAGCTATTCCTGCAAATTTCAATATTTTCAAATCACTGATAGTGTCGTTAAAATTCCTCATTTGGCCGTCATTAACATGCCCAGGCTCTAATCTGATTGCAGCCGTTCTGCCAGTTTTCTTGGTGTCTCCCCAAGTTACGTCCACTGTCACATCGTCTATCGTTCACTCGGCGGACCGTGCGGTTCAAAAATTGTTAAGGTGCCAGTGGTCCAATCACTAATAGCCTCAAAAATCCCTAATGGACCCAGATTTTATTTTGGTATCAGAAGAAATGCTACTTTTTTCCTCATTTACCCTATGAAATCTAGTGCTAAAGTATGTTTGGTTTGGATGTTATGAGCGAAAGGATTCCCCAATTTTTGGTCGACCAATTTATTTAAACAACACAGTAATCTATGGAGATTTACAAAATCACACTTTTCTCTCACTATAAAACGGGTTGAATATTGTTTGGCACACTTGACAGATGGTGGTTTTGGGTGAAGCCAAAGAGACATGTGAATGTGCCAATCCCTCTCACTTCTCATTCCCTCTCTGATATTTTTACTGTAAGAGTACCACTGACATGTTGGCCTGATGGATAGAGTGTCTGGAGGTCGCAGGTTTGAATCCTGGTACCTACTGACTTGATCAATTGCTCAGCATTTGAGAATGGGGTAGGGAAGTTGTGAGCTACTAGTAGACTAAACGACTCTTTAACGTTCCCCCTGTATTGGTGGCAGACGGTGTGCCTAGGGTTATTGAAACAGCGATGGGTGCGGCCTTTTGTGCGCCATTCGGCATGGGAAGGCTTAACCTATCTATCTACAGACAGATTGTTAATCTTTGAGTCATCCATTAAGCATATAAAAAAGTAACAAAGGTGCGCAAAAGTCGAAAAGGCTCTCGCCAATGATTTTCAGTAAACGTTGTGTGACCCATTCACTCGTCATCATAAGAGTTGTTGGCATTTTGGTTGCTTGCAATTGGGAGGATTTGAAATCACATTCATGTGATAACGCAACAAGTCCTTCTTTTTGAGTTATGGCTGCTCATACTCTTAGTAGAAGACCAGTAGAATTACGGCTATTTCAGCAGCATTTTTGCATTTCAGGTCAAGACTAACATTTGAACTATTAAAAGTTGCAAAATTGAATTTTGTCAATGCACAAAAAACATAATTGACACTTACATCTTTAAAATCGGTTTTATATTAACGATTTAACCTTGACTGAAGTGTATGACCTTTAGCATTTTTGGCCATAGCGTCCTCATTTGAAGTCGGATCTATAACAAACTTACATTTTTGTTTGATTCAGTATGATAAGGCGAGTAATTTTGACATGAATATTAATGCAATGCACAGTTTCCTCATTTTTACCTTATTTTACCCCCCGTGTTAACTTTGTTTGCCCCTTCCCTCCCCAAGATGCCGGAACATTGAAACGGAAAGGCCCAAGTCAAAAAACCATCATATTGATCAGGGAACCCCAGACGCCTTCAAATCGTTGTCGCCTCCAGAGTTTGGTCACGGGATCTACCAGCTGGGCTTCTACTATCCTTGTACGCATTGGACAGATTAACTTCCACTCAACAGTAGAACCATTCGCCCAAGAATCTGAATGTACACAGATTGACCTCTATTGACTCCATGTACCTTTGACCTCATTTGAAAACTAACTTTAGGTGATGTACGTGTTCCACAGAAAGCTGTGTTTCGTAAATGTATTACAGGTCACAAGTGTTTGGCGCATTGACAATACATAAATGTAACAATGTGCAATCTTGATTATTTTCAACAATCTCATGAGGATGTTTTTTGGCCCATCAGAGTGTGGAGGATCTGAATCCTGAGGGAAACAAAGCTGATTTACACATAAACAACGCCTTCACTGATTGGCCCTTACATTGTTACTAACTACAGGAATGCCATGAATACATGGTGGAGACCACAATGGAAGGACATATGGTTCAAGGAGGCCCAGCAGGACCAATGGCACCAAGAGTAAAATATGCTAACCGTGTGAGAGATAATAAATTTAATTTCATATTGGATTAATTATAAAATGAGGATTGGCAAAATGAGTGAATTGATGAGAAAATTGTAGGGGTTGTGTTAGGCCAAGAAAAAAAATCAAGTTTGTCTCAGAAGATTGTGCCAATTTTGTTTAAAATTGGTCTTTTAGAGCATTGATTTTTTTCTTTTTTAGGTTTTTGTCACTTTAAATTTTAATTTCAGGGAAAAAAATGAAAATTTGGCTGGGAAGCGATGAAAAATTGAAAAAAGTGGGTCACCAATGCATGAACATTTTAAAAATCCTGTATTTATGCATTTGCATTTCACATTTCTTCTGATACAAACTTGTTTGTTTTTTTGCCTTATGAGTCTTTAATGAAGTTTTTTTCTTCTGTGTTAACTACAATCCCCTGACTTGTGTAATTGAAGTAACATAACACCGTCCCTCTGCACTGAAGGTACCAATATTGGCTTACACTTAAAATCTGTCATAGAAATCAAAAATAGCCGACAAAATTGGTGTGTTTGGGCTACCTATTAGTTGCCTCTCTTAAGTTCATCCATTTCTCATTCAAACGTTATAGCGCCCACCTGGCAGATGCTCTTGGTACACCATTCCTGGCACAATTTTGCTATGTGCAGGCACAGTAAGAATAAGATAACTACTTTGCAGTCTCCATCCTATTCCATATTTGGTTTATTAATTATTGTGGTATCTCTTTATACAGAATGAGCTTCTTCCACTTATAATTCAATCAGTGTTTTTGGCAGCGTAGCCACGCATGTCCATCCCATAATGTTCACCACTTTGCTCAATCAATGACCACAGAGGAGTTGTTGAATGTATTACACTCAGTCCAAGACCTTGTGCCAGCAACAAGGAAGGGAATCTCGATCATCTTCATCCACTGTTTGTGCATCTTCGCTTTAAAATACCAGCATTTCTTCTCTGGGCCAACGATCACAGACGTGTTATGATAAAGAATGTTGTTTGTTTGATTGGTTTGTTTATTTTCTTCTTTATACTGGTCCATATTCAGAAGGAAATTCAAGTATCCCCCTGTTCTTCCATATGGCCCAGTCTAAAAATCAACTCAAAATACAATAAGCAATAAAACAATACTTTAACTTATACAAAATTGTTTACCTATTGCACAGAGAATTTTAAAATACTATTACTGCAATTTCAATAAAATAACCATTACACAGTGTAACTACAAAAGGGCCGCAAGTTCAAGAAGTCAATTCCACATCTCAAAATTTTTAAAAACCTTTATAAATTAATGCTAACATAACCGTATCAGTAGCCTCATAAATTACTAGTTACAAATAAAATAATCCGTAACTAAAGCCATAATATACATATTTAAATTTTCAGATTCAAATATTTCTGATATCCATAATATAATATACTCCCCGCCTAACAATCCGAACGATATAAATAATTACTGTATTAAAAAGGTATGCAGGTATACATAATATAAACGCCCAGGAATCGTTGTTCGGCGCATGGTTTGGGCCCACTGACCTGCGTCCGCAAATGGCAACCGACAATGAACACGCTGTGGAAGTCTGAGAGACATCCACTGGTTGGCACGTTGCATTTTGAAGCAATTTTCGAATGCCATTTCATTTCAACATCGTTCAATTTTTTTAGGCGGGGAGTATATATTAAATATGATATTTTAATATTCGACTCTTTTTCCCTAAACCGGGTACGAGGCAGACTTGTATAACCGTAGTCCTTCAAGAAAGCTGATAAGTATACAAAATCGTCCATGGGCAAGCACTCTTACTGATCTCCCAAAAGCAAAGCCTATCTTGTTGTATTGACTACAAGAAAGGTAGAGATACTGTGCTGGCTCTGAATGTTGGGTTCTCAATTGGAACGTCACCTTTGAAATGGGCTCTTTTCACATCTCCTGCATGTTGATTACTGTTTTGTAGCAATCTATGAGGTGACAAAAAGGTATTTAAAGGTGCTTTGGGGTTCCAATTTGAGGGGCTCTTGTGTTCTCTATTTATCGTCATATAGAACCTGGCACTTGCACATACGCCCCAACAAGACCGTGGGAACAACTTGTGTTTGGGTTGTAGAAGCAATAATGCACATGTGTCAAAGCCTTTTGCCCCCTTATGTCCTCCCTGCAGGATCTTCCAGAACCAACGATTTATGGCCAAACCTCTTTTCTATACTTTTCTAGCAGCTCGTTACATTTCAATATCAGTGGCCCCCTCGATCATCATCGTGTTGCAGAGGTGATGCAGTATATTTTGTGATGCAGGGTCGGTTGGTTTTATATATGGCATATTGTCCGCAGAGGATATCCTTGAAGACAAGTATCTTTTCCTGATTTTGTCGGTAGATCCCTCAAATCTAGCACGTAAGGTCACCTTCTCTTCCTGAATATGCCATATAGTTTAGGCATAGTCGTGTCTCATTGTTTTCGAGTGTGGTGGTGTCTTGAGAGGGGCACCTTTTTCTGTAATTTTTGTGTGTGCAAGAACAAAATGTTGCAGTTTCATCTTGCCAATAGTGTGCTTGGAAGCATAGGCTTTCAACTCGCCATTCTAAGACGCCTCTACAACAGCAACAAGTCTGGATACATTTTTTGAGAACGCAATGACCCATTTCTGCAGCTTATTTAGTTTGTGTACTGGTTTTGTGTCGCCTGCCCTAAGGCAGAAGACAAATGGTATCACTTTGTCCACTGTTGTTGTCTGTTTTGTCCTGTTGTTGTTGTGAAAAAGGGTTAACATTTGCCTGTAATATCCATACGTTGATGGATTTAAACCAACTTGGGTCACAGGTGCTATATTCATGGACAGAATTAGGCTACCAATTGCGCGTCTGACGTAATTTGACCGTGCAGAACAAATGTCGGCTGTGAAGAATCTTCTGTGAACATTTAAAGCTTATTGGCACAGAAGTTTACTACGTTAATTTATTGTGTTCATGCGTCAAACAAAAATCACCCGACTCAAATAGGTCATGTTTTTTGACATTTCAAATCATATTTTGATTGGAACATGCCCCGCCCATACTATCACATTCAAACCAATCACAGTCCGCGCCGGGCTGATTGATAAGCCTTGACATACGCGCAATTGGTCGGCTGATTCTGTCCCTGACTATACATGGGACCCCCATTTGTTGATGAGGTCAAGGTCACTGCTAAGGTCAAAGGTCACATGCCAAGGTCAAGGATCATGTGAGGTCAAGTTCTAAAATAGGCTGAAAATGTAAAATTGATTCATTTGAAAGGTTGAAGTTCACTGGAACCAACTTGAATCATAGATGCAATATTGGATCCCTCTTTTCTTGATGAGGTCAAAAGTCACATACCACGTCAAAGGTCATGTGGAGTCAAGATGTACGATAGGCGAAATGTACAATTGACCTCATTTGAAAAGTTGGAAGTTCAACCATGCTTATGGCTACGTGGTTTGTATCATATGGCCATAATTTTTCTTGATTTGGTGCCTTTAAAATTCGATGAAGAAGGCGCTGTGGTATTGTCGACGGCTGACCAGCGGCGACCGTACCGATAGGGAGAATCAGACAAGAATAGCTTTATTCAAGTTACAAGACAAAGAAACCGACCAAGGGAGAGATACCTGGAGTGTGCGGTGCGGGTAGCCCACGTGTGAGGCTTTGTTACAACTTGTTACTCTGACGTCATTAACGGGGGTCAATCCAACTCCAGCATCTTGATTTTTTTTTTTAACCGCGTTCGCGAAAAACAGGAGAAGGCCCTGTCAGTTGGGTATATTTATCCTTGAAATTTAGACACTTTCCCGATGTTCACTTTAAAAATCGTGTGTTGCGATATGATCAGGATACTGTTGAGGTACGGGAAATGTAAGAAATTAAGAAATGTCTACTCAGCCTGTCCATGCGACCTTTAATAACTCTTTCAATCCTCATCTCTTCTGTAATTGTACCCTCAGCTTGACTTCCAGTTGCAGGATTGTTCAAGTAGTGCCACGGCCCCCAGTCCAATGGTTACCTTTTCAGTCTAACTGACATGCTTTTGTCTATTAATGTTCTCAATTAGCGTACACATTGCAATTCAACCGATTTAACATCACATCTTTCAGAAGTTTTCATTTGTTAGTTCCCATCTATTTCTAGTTCTTGAATATTTTACTTTGCTGTTCTTCTAAAATGAAATCTTTTAAATTACTCCTTTTCTTCAATTTCTCCATGACTTGAACAAACCGAAAAAAAAACCTGATGTTGTACCAATCAGTGTACATTTTAATCTTCCCAGTCTCCCGGGGGGGGCCGCCAAGAAGACCCCAAGAAATCCAAATTTCAGACGTCGCCATTGTTTAAACACGTATAAAAGCGAAATCTTGACGAAAAAGTTGGGTGAATTTTATGTTGTCAAGGAATATTTCTTATTCCAAAACCATTGGAGTTTGAGAATCATTCCACTGAAGGTTAGGGAGTGAGGCGGGGGAGTGGGTTGCATATTTCAGAATCCCGACAAAAATAAAAGGTTAAGAGCCTTTTTTCTCTTTCCTAGCCGTCTTTGATGCCACCCCCCGTTATTTTTTTGTAAGCTCGGCTGATTTGCTTTTGTTCCTTGGTTGGTGGTTATGTGTGGGTCATGGTAATTAATACCCATGACCGACCCACATCAAAGCACCCAAATCGGTTTGTGGTTTAATTGCACTCAGTATTGCTGTAATTCTTTTACATTTTGGGCGTTGAGTTGCCTTAAGAATGAGCTTGGCCGCCACTGCCGCAGTTCTCTTTGAAGAGGTGTTCTCTCAGCTGATGAACTTGTAGAAGCTGATGTTCAGAGTCGGCAGGCTTGAGGGAAATATGATCTTCTTGAAAAAAGCTGCAGAAAGTATTTTTGGTTTCTTAATCCCTGCTCGATCTCTTATAAGTCTTTGTTTTGATAATAAGTCTGAAAGAGATGAATTGATGGCTTTTGACACAAATTCCCTCATGAGTGTTTAACCATTCAGCTGGTTTTAATTATATGCGGACAACACTTTTGTAAGACATGTCATGGGGTGGATTTAGAAGTCCTTCAGGCTGAAGTTGGAGCTGTTCCTGCAGAGTTGCCATGCTGTCTTTGATAGCTCAAAACATAAGACTGCCTACCTGACAAGAGAAACCAAATACACGATTAAAGTAAACAAAAGAAGGTATATTGTATCGACCACAAGTTTTAATAGTCAAATAGTCAACTAAAAGAGTAAAGAGTTTTTCTTAAAGGGCACGGCACATTTCAATAATAAGAAATTCCTTCAATTGCTCTCGAATGATAGTCTAGGCGGATTGAAATTTGAAAGAATAGCGATACATTTTACAAATAAAAAAACAGACTCCAAAAGTTAGGGACGTAATAAGAGGCTTAAAAGGATCCAGGTAATTTGTAGGCTACTTAGTTTCCATAACTTAATCAACCAAATGTGTAGTATTTGTCATGAATATCAGACTCGGCTCATTGATATTAAAACCACACAAAGTCACAAACAGGGTGCATGCCATGGGAAACAGGCATACGGCGGGCGTTTGCTTGTGTTAAACACCATTTCCATAGTCTGTGAATAAGTCGCCGGCGACTCATAAATTAAAAATCGTTATGTATTACCCGTTAAGGACGATGATTTGGTGTAATCATTTCAGTGAGGCTAATGTATATCAGGGCTCATGAACTTCGGCGAGAATCAGAGAATCGGGGGGGGATTCTCGCAAGATTCTTGTAAAATTGATTGCGTGAATCAATGTGATTCTCCTAAACTTTAGAACTTAACACGGTTTTAGCGAATTAGCATGCATTCCGCAAATTCATTTGTGTTTAGATAAGGACTGATTCGCACTCTGCAACAAAATTCTTCACCGTTTATAAAAGCCTTTAGAACAATGCAAAATATCGATTTGGGAAAAATCTGAGGGCGCACTATTTTA